>PQXN01000119.1:0-105608 GCA_004786275.1 Botryotinia convoluta | reverse complement strand
AGAAAATCTTTACTATTTATATTAAATATATATTAAATAATTACTTCCTTTTTCAGTTCTATAATATTATAATAATTTGCTCGAATTTCTATATAAAATAATAAACTATTTATTCTATATTAAAGAATTATATAAGAAATATTATAAAGTTTAAAAGCTTTTCAAATTCTTAGTTTTTTATTTTTATAAATAACTTTTATAATAAGAAAGATTTGAGCTTCTTGATTAATTGATTTTATAATAATTAATTAATAAATCGTGTATAAAAGTTGAAAATATGAATTGAGGGAAAAGTAGCCTACTCGATGATATAGCCCACTTGATGATAAACCACATTAGAGTAAATGCTCAGGTCAAGGAAGAGTAAAGAATCATTTTGAGAATGAAAGTTATATATTAAGAAATACTCATATATATCATACTAAATTTAAGGAAACTAAACTCGCTTGTTAGTTTGATATGATTTTAGTGTGATTTTAGGGAGAGAGGAGGAGATGTTTGTGGATTTGTTACCTGGCTAGATAAGAGACGAGGATGATGTTTCTAGAAGATCTGAATCAGTAGATTGAAATCATATGGTTTTTGGATAGTCTTGTGGATTTAGTATTCCTAGACTGTGTAAAACAATATAAATTTACGAGTAAGTGTTTTATAGATGATCTATTCTAAAGATGTATGGCATGACGAACAAAGAGTCACGCTTTGAAAGCTAGTGTTTTTATCCTCATCTTATAGGTTGATGAGACTAAGGACTTTGATTGGACTGTGGTTTTCTGGGGTTATAAGAGAACGAGCGTGTAAGGGCTGAGCGACTTATCAGCTAGCGCTCAAGGGTGCGTAAGATAGCTATCAAACCTACTAAATCTGATAGCTCAGATCGTTGTACTTCAGGATAAGCTGGTAGGTATGCAATTTGACATGTTGTTAAGAATTCGAATAGATAAAAGTGTATTATTACCACTCTATATATACTCTTCATAATTTATAGATTTGAGTATGCTAATTAAAAGCACCGCAAAGTTATATACCGGTAATTACGCAATCTGGGGTTTGACAGATCAGGAAGATATTCGATCTTAGGGAAAGTCAGCCTGTTGATAGCTAGATCAATAATGGCACTATAAAGAGGGGTAGTGGTAGAAAATTGGAATTGATTATGATGGACTAGGCTACCATTGAGCCAGACCATATCCCTAAGGGTATGAAACCTGGTCCTATCATACATTGTATCCCTATTCAGGCTAGCACCTTCCTCTGTGGTAGATCGAAGTCAGCTTTCCCCGCAATTTAATTCAGCCGCAAGGCTTTATCAGCTCTTCTATTGTTTCCGAATGTTTAGATATGTTGATGAGGATACAATAGTTAAAAATTTTTTCAATCTTTCTTGATCTGTTCCGTTCGACAGTATGCCTATCGATCAATCGTCCCCGATACCGAGAGCTGTTGCTGAGCTTTCTCCTAGCACAAGCTATAATGGTAACGGTCACGACAAAAACCTTGAATCCCTCTGCGAATCATGCCGGAGGATAGATTGGCCAAATATTACAGACTTCGCAAACTTTAAGGGGACAGAATCTTCGACAGCTTGCCCGAATGGACCCCGTACAAAACCTGTCCGAGCCTTCAGAGAAAAATCCCGTAGCCAGCTGCTCAACTCAAATTGTCGCGTCTGTCGCCCGGTTGGGAGTCTTATCAATCCACAGTCTGGTAGCCGTGCCTTTGGTCGGTTTCTAGAATTAAGTGACCAACCGCTGAATGTATGTTTGGAAGCTTGCGAGGTTTGAATGAAATGCGGGGTTCCGAAGAGCGAGACCCGTATGTCAAACTGGCAGTTCGATCCCTGCAACTGGTTTAAAGTGGATAGATAGCTACGAAGACCACGTTCGCTTCATCATAGCACACAAATCCAGGAACATTGAGATCGCTGGCATTCGCATGTTAGAACCCTTAAGAGTCAACTTCGATTTTCTTAGACTATTGTTAAATGCATGCCTTGAGGATCATGAAGAGTGCCAGTCTACAAAGGTAGAAATTGCGAAGCTGCGTGTCATTGAGGTTACCACGAAAAGAATTTGCCAGGCTCCAAAAAATTGTGAATACATCGCTCTATCTTATGTTTGGGGTGACAATTCTACTTGCAAGAGTACCCAAGGCGAGTTCCCATCAGTTGTACAAGATGCCTTCGCCGCCACTGAGGCCTTAGGCTACCAGTATCTATGGGTTGATCGATATGTGAGTCACTACAGCTATGGTAAGATATACTTCGTGCATGACGGCGAACAACAGAACTAATAGAAGCTTTGATCATAGTGCATCGGCCAAAACCCGAACTCCCCTCATATGCAGTCTACGATCAACCAGATGGATCTTGTCTATAGCAACGCCCGCGCCACTATAGTCGCAGCTTCTGGTAGCAGTGCTAGTGATGGGTTACCAGGAATCAGTGACCCACGCTATCAAGCCCACGCAGTCGTTGGCAAGACCAACCTGATTGAAGTCACCAACGTTGTAGTGGACATCATGCTCAGCAACTGGGCCACACGGGGGTGGACTTACCAAGAATGGTACTTCTCTAAAAGACGACTAATATTCACCGATAGCGAAGTAATGTTTCTCTGCAACGAGAAAATGGTAAAGGAGACGGCATTGGGTCACGATACTTATGAGATCGAGGACATGGAGCATGAATTCGAGTCAATGAAGCCTCGAAGTCACATTAAGGCTCATCTGCTTCACTTTTACGATCTTGAGTCACACATAAAGGGATACAGCAAACGAAATCTATCCCACGATTGTGACATCCTGAATGCATTTGCTGGAGTCCTGAGATATTACGAGTCAGTTGCTGTGGGCGGCGATAGACCAATATTCCACCTTTAGGGAGTTCCATTGAAGCTGGTTGGGCATGCTGAAGAGGAAGAGGTATTATTTGATCTGCTATGGGATCATGAAGCTATTGCCCATCGAAGGGATGATCTTCCCAGCTGGTCCTGGTCAGTTTGGGGTGGTTCGGTCAGGTTTGGAATCTATGGATTGTAAATCCAGACCCTTACAGTAGACCTGGCAGCTAACAAGCCGCTGGACAACTCGACAGATGAGAATGAACGAGCGACTTCCGCAGAGCGCGTTCTTCGGATACAAATTCCTCTTGATGACAGGACTATTGATTTGGATAGTTTCTGTCGGGAACGTCAGTTGAATCTACATCGCGAAATGTACCCGAAGGAATTACATATCACCTCATTCATTATGCCGCTACGATTTCGTAAGGTTCCTAGGTACCAGTTCTATTCGCATCTCGAATAGGAAGTCGTTGGGCCGCGGACGCCCAAAATTACTCCAACATTTCTTGTAAGGCCGGGTGAATTTCTTGGTATCCCAGTGTGTTTCGATAGAGAGTATAATTTCGAATTGCACAAATTGGGCCTGGTACTACCAATCGCTGGCCAGTTCTACAAAGAACCAGATGTCTATAGCATCATTGTTCTCCACCCTGTAGCGGATGGGAAGTACGAGCGGGCTGGACTCCTTACTCTGCAATATGATGTTGACACGGGAGATATCGAGACTTGCGGATCAAGCGCGTGGTGGGGCGTTTCATTGGATGAAAATGATAATCCAATTCCAGATGGCGACTATGAGTATACTAATCCAAGGAATGAGGCATCAAATGAGTATTTATTTCTTCAAGACGCCGAATGGAAGACTATTTGCTTAATTTAGATTTAGTCTAAATACAAGCCCATCTACCAAGGCTAATATCTAACTTAACGATGATTCAATTCCTGTCTTAATTTCGAGATAGATATTATGATTATTAATTGCGATTAATAAAGTTGTACGAAAGATTCAAAAGCGACAGGAATCGTCCTCAACTCCACTTTATACCCCTAACGGATCTCAGTACTCTTAGCTTCATATCAGCTCCAAAACCTGGCTTAAGTGCAAAACATACATGTATGATGTATAACGGCTCCAGATCATGAGAACTTTAATACAAATATCTTAACATTTATCTCTCTCATGTATCTAACTGACTTCGTAATTTACGAGGTGTAATGAACAATACTGTTTTCTTACTAGTAGAATTCGGAACTCCTTAGCTTCGGGATCATCTACCCAAAAAGTTCAAATTACTACTTCCAATATATCAATACGTAGTATATTCAACTCTCACTGCTTTTAAGCTTTGGTATCTGTATGCTAGTTTAGATACTAACTGTATATACACATATACATATGTATGTAATCTCGATACAGTTTTCTTTTGTACTACTTAACAAGTAAAAGAAAAAGATCAATGATTTAAGTAATTTGAAAAGATCTTACTCTTGAGGTTCAATAAGTATGTTGTTTTAGATAATAAGATTTGGCTCTATGAAGTTGGTAGAGAGGAATGTGCTCGGAGTTTGAGGAGCTTAGAGTTGATGTAATGAGGGATTTGTTTACCGAGATTGTGAATTCATGGATTCTCGCTAAGTGTGATTCTTCTATGGATGAAATGTATTCACGAACTATGGGTGGTTTAACTTGTATTTATAGTTCAAAATGTCTTGTCAATCGGCTCCTACCGGGAGCCACGTTGGGGTGCACTAGCAATCAAAAAGATGAAGTATAAGATGGATGCACATAAAAAAAAAGTTCATATTGAAGAGTCTCTAAAAACATAAAAAGGTCTAATAAACTCAATAGTTATAGAGGAATGAATATCAAGCCAAAAAGATTTCAAAAATTCAAAACTGAACTATCAAGACTATAAAACTTGGTTCATATATCTAGTGTTCTATTCAATCTATTGAAAGGATTAGAGATCTCAAAGGAACACAGGAAGTTTAGGAAGCAAAAGAACTGAGTAGTTTCGAATAGTTCATCACACGGAATAGTAGAAAATCAGCACATCTCACTAATTTCTTAAAACTAATTCATAGGAAAGAAGTATAACTAACAGATTGCAAAATTTGAGATAATAGAGTTGAATTCATCAATAGCTTAAAGAACAACTATCACAGCTAATAATAGGAACAAGAAAGACTGTGAATATACGAAGCCCAGATTACTAGCAAAGAAAATGAGCAGTAAGTCGAATACCATCCGAGAAATAGACATAATGTAATCATAGCTTCAATAATCACAATACAGACACTATGAACCATACAAGACGAGAAATAATAACATACAGCAAAAACACTCTCTCAAAAAAATAAACGCACAACAGCTCAGAAACACAGAAAATGACAGTTGAACATCTATCTATACCCTCGAGAAAGAAAACTAACATGATAAACGTTATGAGAAAATATTAATGTCAGTTCAGTTCAGTTCAGTTCTCCAATCCGAATTCGAGTAGTGAATAGCCCGGTTTTGCAAAGTGAATTTTGGAAAATTCATCTTCTTTTGCTGATTTTCCAAAGCGGGGTAATTGAGTGAGATTTTCTTCAATTTGTCTTCTTCTTCTCTTCTCTTCTCGTTTCTTTTCACTTCTTCTTTCTACAACCTCATCCTTCGATCTATTTCCAACTTCCAAACCCTCTCCCAGCCCCTCCAAACACTCTCCCACCCACCAACATGGTCCTCTCAAAGCTAATTGAAGAAAACCCTCCTGATTTCCTCTCCGACCTCCTCCGCGGCAACATGGTCTCAATCGCCTACTTCAAAAACCACATCTCAATCTCCACCCACTGGCCCATCACCATCGCCAAAGCCATCTCCACCCGCTTCAAAAGCCTTGACAAACACGCACCAAACCAAACCTTCAGCATCCTCGATTGTCTCGGGGAATCGCAGACGAAATTCGAAGCTAAGATGTTTCGCTCCACTGTAAGCGATCTCATGGATCATTTTGGAAAGTGGTTGTATACTGGAAACATTGATATTGAGGGATTGATGGTGTGGGATTTGTGGATGTTTGGAGAAGCGTTCAGGGCGCCGAGATATCAGAATGATGTTATGAGAGCGCTGTGTGCGAAGGCGTCGAAGAATAATCCTTCGTTGGTTATTACTAAGTATTTTGGGTTTGATGCGGCGACGTTAAATAGATGTAGGGTTCAAGTGGATTTTACGGGTGATAGGGCTCGTGGGTGCTCGGTGGAAAGTGGGACTGTGTATTGGGGAAATAAACAGATGTTGAAGTTCATCATGGATGTGATCGTGTTTGTGGGGTTCAAGGATTCGAATTTTAGGAGACTCATTAATAGTGGTGGACATATTGCTGAGCAAATCCACAAATTGTCAGTCGAAGTTGCTCGCGGCAAGACATCGATGGCGGCTCCGTGGAAGTCTAGAAATCTCAAAAAGTACCTCGTAAATGAGGCTATTCTTGTAGAGGATTCTAGCTCGGATGAAGAGATTGGGAATAGTTCGGAAGAGGATACGAAAGATATCGAAGAGGATACAGAGAATACTGCAGATGATGACGATGATGATGACGATGCGGAAGATAACGAAGAGAATGATGATGGCGAAGACGAAGACGAAGATGAAGAGATGAAGGATGACGTTAAGGAGGAAGATGAAGAAGAGTGAGTTGGAGTGCTTTGAAGGGATCAAAGATTTGACAGACTAACGTATCAAAAGAAGCCCCTTTACCGCAGAAGAACTCCTTGCTGAAGGTCATCGTCTTGCACAGCCAAGACATGTATAGATGTTTCACAAGATTCAAATTCGCGAACGCCTTGATCCCGACTTCGATATTACCAAACATCGGTGGAAATATTGTGCTCCATCATGCACTCGACTCGAAGCAGTCTTTACAATAAGATTCTCGCGTTCTATGAGGAATAACGAAAGGAAGCATCCGCAAAGTATCAGTATCATTACAATTTCGTTCCCAACATTCACTTGAAAGTGTAAGTTGCGGATCTGCATCATTACTTAATGTTGCGCGCATTTGCGTTGTGATGCGACACCAGAAAGAACATTATCCATATCAATTAAGATACGAATCTCCCTGCAAAGCTGCAACAACACTACCCGATCCAGAGTTAAAAAAAAAGTAGCAGGGCAGGTCAACATAGTAGGTAAAGTATTGCATACACCTCATATATCATTAAAAAAACATCTTTACTCAACCATGCGCTCTCGTGAAAGTGTCGCATTGTTACAATGTAATATGATAACAAAGGTGATAAAAAGAAAATAGTGATATTGCTTGGTGAGTAAATTTGCCAATTGCAATGATGCATAGTGAGCACCTTAAGAAAACAAAATTATTTCCCCCTGGCACCATCGATAGAACTTTCTATCATGCTCAATAATGCTCTCATGATGCTATTCTCCTCTACCACCACCCAATCATCACCGCAAATCCTGACATAAATACCAACTAGATCATCCATTTAATTTTTGGGCTTTGGCGCAGTATAACTTTGCTCCAACGCCTTTCCATCCGCCATGACGATCTTTTCGCCACCAGCCATAACACACACGCAGCCTATTCCACAATCAGTCTCGTTATCCCAAAACATTTTAAGCAAAATCAAACTTACGACACCATTCATCAGTTCTGTTTTCCCAAGTGTGCATTGTGCCTCTTTGGACACAAATATCTCCCTCTTTCAAAACAGTTTCCTTTCCTTCATCAACACGTAGCACAAGTTCACCTTTCATGACAATCATGTAGTCACAGGTGATAGTTCGATGAGTGGGGGTAACATAATGGGGCGGAAAATCAGTTGTGCAAACTACCAAACCAGCAGGAGGTGGTCGAGGGATAGATTGTTCGAAATTGGGGTTGATAGGAGTAATTAAAGAGGCAGGGAGAGAAGAAAGAGTGTGAATAGTTGTGAAGCCTAAGGCCGAAGAACCAAAGGGATGGAATAGGGGAAGTTAAGAATCCGAGGAAATAATGGCGGTGCCGGAGGCGGTGTGAGAGGTCACTACGGCGCGGGGTGGTGCAATGGTAGACATTGTTGCTGCTGAAGTAGATTTGGAAGAGACGGCAGTGCTAGGCTGAGTTTGGATTTCAAGTGCAGCTTTATTGTTGCTATTGGTGAAAGATCTGAGGACGTTCTTGAATGGTGTGGACATTTAACGTTTTGATAAGCTTGTTTTGTGTAAAATTTTGGTACGTAGAAAGAGAAAAATGTAAGGTGATGATAAAAAAAAGCCAAGGAAATGGTATTCTACTTATACCAAATGTGAAGCTATTCACGAAACACACGAAAATTCTTGCTGTGCATACTGTCACTATACACTTTTGCTACCTTGTAACAATTCTCAGAATTGACATCAATGATTATTAAGAAAAGTCCATCAGCTGAAAGCCGAAAGGGCGAAGGTATTCCTGAGGATGATGTGCCGCAGCTGTACCTGAGATACAAGAAGGAAGATGAAAGGATATGGCCCCCACCTGGAGCCCATTTATGAAGTTCTCGTGCGCTTGTAAGATCTTACGTTCAAACCAATTATGCCGAGGCGAATTGATGATTAATGGCGTAAGAGCGAAATGCCGAGCTGCGAAATCCTTCAAGTAGGATTCAAGCTGCACCACTACGCCTCTTTCGTAATTTGAAGTTGTGGTGACATATACAGCACTAAAATGTTGTATCAACGCAGACCTGGAGCGTAGGTTATTGAGATAACGCAGGATGACTGATGTTCGACGACACAGATGAATATATCATCGTAATTCCAGGAAAATTATATAATTCAACGGCGCTGAATTCTCGTCGTTGCCTCTCTGCTACACCCCTATCTCCTTTCATATCATTTATCCATAATTGTCGAGATATCTTACTGTGGCATATGAATAGCGGGAAAAAGAGCCCAATCTCAGTATGCGAATTCTCTTAAGGTACTAAGATTGGGATGAAAAGATGACGACGAAATTCTTCGCATCTTCTTCCGGCGTTAACCCTCCCAGCCTTTTGTTCTCTTCAAAGTAGCTAGGTAGTCGACCGGTTTCTTTTTCAAATGAGAACCTGAATAAGATGATCAAATCAAAACTTCCCTTGAATTACTATACCGGATTTTGATATTCCCCAATGTGGGTTTATGGACGACTTTATGTAATGTAATGTTTCAATAGCTTTATGCTGGTGAGGTCTGAAAAGCTCCTAGTAAGCTATGATGTACGTGACAATTCCGCGCCACACCCACCAAAGCTACAGCCACGATGACATCACATGTAGATCTTAACGCAAGCCAGATGAACCTCGATCTCTCACCATAGAGCAGGCATGGCAATCTCAAGAAATCGATTAGTCAAGCAATGCGATTGTGATGACGTATTGAGATTCCCGATCCCATGTCATGTCATGTCATGATGTTGATCCCCTCAACCGATCAATGCTTAAAGCGGGGTAGCTCTCATAGCACCAGTTACCCTGTTTATAACAACATATGCGTTCCATGACATGACGACTTTGTTTATTTAAACTGTTTTACTACGAATCTACTGTTCAACCTCTTTTACTATTATCTAGATACTTTCTTCCCTCTTACTACAATTAAACCTTTAGTCAAGAAAACAAGCTCTGTAAGTAATCCCTTCCTCCTCAACTCTTTCTCAATATATATCAGACTTCAAACAATGCAATCCTCACTCTATCTCCGTCTCCGTCTCCTCACCAGAGTTTCCCGTCCTCAGAACAACAAACTAATCCTCTCATCTCTTCCCAGACAATCAAAACCCCAATACCAACACCAATACCCAATTCCCAAACACAACTTTACCACAATCCACGCAAAAATGTCTTTCAGCAACGCAGATACCGGCTCCAAAGAGGCCGATCCATACAAGGCCAAGAACATCGATACTCCTACTTTGAAAGAGAAGCTTGAGGATTTAAATGAATTTATCGATGCGTGTAAATTTGGTATGATGACCACGAGAGATGGAAAGACGGGAGCGTTGGTGAGCAGATGTATGGCTGTTGCTGCTAAGGTATATATTTTTCTTCTTTTTGCCGTATTTCATCCTTTTGTTTGAGGGATGGGCTGGGATGTCTGAAGTGATTATTGGGGGTGTTGCAGCATCTGAGATATCGCGAGTTCAGATCAGATCAGATAGATCTGTCAGCCTGAACCCCTGGACATATACTCTTTTCTTCCATTCTCCCCCAAAATGAGCATGCCAACTAACCATTAAACTCAGGAAAATGGAGGAACCACTCTTCTCTTCCACACCAATACCGAGTCTGGAAAGACCGATGATTTGGCTACCGATTCCCACATCAACATCTCATTCTTGAATTCCTCCGGCGAATGGGCTTCTGTTTCCGGTATGTTTTCCCCCCTCTTCCCCTCTCCCCCCAAAACCCCAACCCCAACTAACACCACCCCCACCACCCAGGTCTCTCCACCGTCGAAACCGACCGCGAAACCGTCAAGAAATACTACTCCCCCACCCTCAAAGCCTGGCTCGGCGACCTCGGCGACGGAACCCACGATGGCGGTCCCAACGATCCACGTATCGGTGTTATCAAGGTCGAAGCAAAGACGGCTACGTATGCCGTTGTGCGCAAGAGTATTTTGGCGCGCGGAGCTGAGATGGCACAGGGAGTTATTACGGGCAAGGCGGCGAGTGTGAATAAGTTGAGGGAGATTAGTGAGAGTGAGATTCAGACTTGGAGGACTAGCCAGGGAATGGTTCAATAAACTAGTTGGGGAGATGAGTTATCTGTCCCTATGGTCAGGGATGGGATGTATTATGAATAATGCTATCAATTAATTAATCAATTGCAATGCGAGGAAGCTTTATAAGTTATATTGTCTTAACATTATGCCAATGATACCTTCTGACACGTTGATGGTATCCTATGCAGTGTACAAAACAATGCATCCCCAACACTTAGTACCCAAAATTAACAACCTTAGCTATGCCAATCCGAAGTGTACGTAACGCCTCCATGACAAATATCCATAATTCTCCCGAATCTCCATACGCCCCGCGCCTCAAAGTAAAAGTCCTCATAATACATTTAGAACTATCAAGCGTTAGTAACCATACCTCACACTCCTCAAATTCGCCAATCCAACTTACCAATTTCAAAGGAGTCCTATTCAACCCTCTAGTAAAGTTACACATCGCTCTCTGTTTTGTTGGTCTCTGCTGTAATCTTCTAAACGCCTCTTGAATATGTCTTGTCTCGACCGGAGTTCTCCCTTCACTTGGCGGATCAAACAATCCTTGTACCTTTCTCTTCTTGCCGGTTTGTTCACCGCCGCTCTTTTCCTTGCCCAAGTCTTCTTGTTCCTTGATCTTCAGAGCTTCTTCCGTCAATGTCTGCACGATTTCAAAAGTCAGGAAACCGAGAATATCGACAATGTCGTCGTTAGGTTTTGAATCCGTGACGACGCCAAAGCCGGCCCATTCCTTGAATCGCTTTCCTTTACGGAAGGTAAACGAAGCTTGACGATATTCAGACCAGGTAACATATTCTTCCTTCGTCATGGCCTTGGTGCGTTCATCGGCTTTCTTGAGACGTTGTAAAGTTGCATAATTCATTTCTTCTTCGTCTTCATCTTCTTCGTCTTCGCGCTCTGGTACCTCTTGGCTGTATAACGAGGGGACTTCCCATGGGAGGCCGACTTTGGCTTTCTTGTTTTTCTTCGTGGTATCCGGTATGGGCGCATTGGCTCCGACGGGCTCGTCACCGGCTCCGATGTCTGCGTCGCCACCTTTTTCGTCTGAGTCTTTGACGTTTTTACGGACATCTTTCCAGGAAAGAAAGGTTCGAAGACGAGAGACCTTAGCTTGATCGTGTCGGATCAGGAAGATTAAATCGTCGGTTGATATTGAACGACTACCACGGCGAGATGCTTGTTCAGTACATTGACGAAGCTGGAACAGTTAGGGTCATGTGATTCGATTGGAGAAATTGGAAGAATTCCGAGAGAGGAGAGGAGTAAGCCTAAAGAGATCTACTAACCATTTCAATAACTTGTTGTCGAACGATCTCCTCTATCATACCAGTAGTCTCAGATGATGCTTCTGCCGTTTCCCCAGAAACATACATCATCTGTGCAAACCAACGAAGAACCTTGACGTTAGCCATTTTCGAAGCCATATTATTGATAATTTGCTTTCCTCAAAGCTATTTACAAAAATCGAGATATCCCAACCATCAAAAGAGCCTACAGGCGAAAACCTCGCAAAAACATATTCACTATGACTGGGGAGCGAACACCTCACCGCCAGCAATCACTTGATATAGCCTCATAACCCCACCCTCCAACCCAAGCTCATCGCCAATTCATAAGACACTGACAATAAAGAAATCGAAAATGACTGTTCAAACAAAGGAGCAACTGACCTGCTGGATCTCCGTCTTGTACTTTGCCGTTTTGTCCGTCATTTTGGCAACCTTTCACTACGACCCAAATGCAATCCTTCTCTTTCTGACACCCCTATTCACACCGAGGGAATTCACCAAATATCCAATTGTCTGCCAAAATAATGATAGAATTGATTCAGACCTTAAGTTGAATGATGAAAGACTAAAACCAGCTCGGAGTGATGGGAATGTTGGAGTTACTGATCATGACTAAGAAATTCTAGGCGGTCAATCATGTTTTGACTGGGCAGAAAATATGCACGTGATCCACAGTATCCTTACATCGGACAGTCAGTACCCCACTCCGGGGTAGTGGGGTCGGGGTCTTGCTGCACAGTAAAAGTTAAAAATTGTTTATTGCAGGAACTTTCCTCTCCTACATGCACACAATCCTTTTTTTTTATAGTAATACCATTTCAAACTACAAATTCCCAAAATTATCGTTGTCTATCAGACACTCAAAAGATGGACACTCATATTACTACACAAAGTCCAATGGTCACATAAAACGATGATATCAATATCAGATCGAGTGGCATATGATCTAAAGATACAGCTAGGAAGGAGGGAATAATGGCTCATGTAAATGGAAAAGAAGTAACTTGGCTAGCAACTTGCAATGCATATCCATCCTCCCAATAACACCAATGCTTATCAACTCAAATATCATCGAAAACTCCGTTGCCGAATACTCCTATCCTTCCCCTTCATCATATAGAAACAGAATATGAAGCTAATATGCCACCAAATTAACTCCCCAATAAAACTCAATATCATCTCGGGATTCAAAATCCCTGCGGTCCCTTTCCATCCACGCCTCCAGTTCTGAAGAACTCTGTTACTACGCCAATCGCATAGCATCCACTGCCGACAATGGCACCGCCTAATAATACTCTCTTTGCCTTGCCAGGCTTCTTGCTCTTAATTTCCGAGTGATCTTTCCAGGAAGATTTACCACTGAATACCGGTTCCTCGCGTCGAACGTCAATGTTTGATTTGAATGGTGGTTCTGCTGATTCTGGTAAATCATGATTCACGAAACCTGTAGGACTGGCGAATCGCGCCGTTGCCACCTGCATACCATCTATCGGATTTGTTGTATTATTCTTCAGATCAGCCTGCGAGGACGAGCGTCTTGCTGGTCGTACTTTGCGGAATACAAGAACATCACCACTTCCGGAAACAATTTCATAACCCTCAGCCTGCAATGGTTGGAAGTGTGGAAAGAATTTCGCGGGGTTAGACAATCGAAGAAGAACCTCTGCAGGAGTCAAAGCTGACGCTGTATCAGTCACAATAGACGTTGTTTCAGCGATGTTAATAGACTGCATTGTCGAATCATAAGCCAAAACCTTATAAGTGGTTGGCTCAGCGCCCGACGCGGGCTTTTCTCCGGGTGAACTTGCAGCTGGTGCATCATTTGTAGGTACTTGACGATGTTTGGAGCCAATCTTTCCATAAGCATCTTCATAGATTCCTCGGATTTCGCGAACTAGATCTTTGTCCTTACCAGATTGTTTTCTGGGCTTTCCATAAGATGAAACATATACCGATAAATCTCCTTCGCCTTGGTTTACGCCTTCCTCTTTATATGACGTCTCTAAGCCTTGAGGTACCTTCGAGTACGGATCAGTTTCTGCTACTGCTTTGGCCAAATTGGGCTGAAGAGATGTTGGTTTTGTCACAGATCGATCCAAGGATGTTTGAAGTCTTGGTGTGTTTGGGTTTCGAGAAAATGCTTCTTTCGAGCCAAGACCTTCAATATATTCCTTCTCAGCCTGTTGAACAGATTGCTTGACCTCCATTGAATAAGAAAGCTCTAGTCCCTTGGGTGACTTGTCATAACCCCAAGCATCTTTGGACACTGTTGGCATCAATCCTCCTGTGCCGTCTTTTTGTTGTGACCAAGATTTTTCAAATTCTTCTGGAAAATCCCGGACAAAGTTTCCTGTGACTTTTCGTTTCCCGACTTGTCCTGCATTATTATGATCCTTTTGATTAAGGGTCTCTGAACCTTCCACAGTCTTGAAGGCTGAGGGGCCGGAGGTTTCCTGTATCTTGGTTTGTGTCTGTCCTTTCAATTTCTGCTCCGAGGCAATGTCTTGAGCATACTTAATTACATTTTGATGCGCTTCCTCAAAAGCTTTTTCCAGTTGCTCTCTCTTAGTGGACTTCTCTTCAAGAGTTTCTTTCTTTGTACTCTTGATTATACCCGAAGCAGCGCGAATGTCACTTGCTCGAAGCAGGTCAAGATCTTCTCTCGTATCTGGCTCCGGGTATTTGCGGGAGAATTTTGAGGACAGCGAAGTTTTTGTCTCTACATCTTTTTCCGATGAACTCGTGCTAAAAATCTTGGACTCGGAGCCAGGGTGTTGGGTGATTTTTGCTTGCTTCTGATCATACTCTTTCAATGCTTCGCGTGTCTGATCAGGGCTGTCAGAAAACTTTCCATCGGGCTCATTATAACGAAACGACCCGTAAGAAGTATCCGCATCATAATCTTTCAAACTCTCTCGAACAGTATCTGGCTTTTCGGGCAACTTTCCATCGGGCTCATTGTGACGGAAGAACCCATAAGTTGTGTGTGAATCATAATCTTTCAGTGATTCCTGGACACAATCTGGTTGCTCTGGCAGCTTTCCATCAGGCTCTCTATATCGAAAAGCGTTATAAGATGTACAACTGTCGTAATCTTTGAGTCCTTCTTGTACTGGATCGGCCTTTTGTGGTGCCTGCCCGTCTGGTTCGTTGTGAAAAAATGGCTTGTATCCTTTACTATCGTATTCCTTGAGAGATTCCCGTACAGAGTCAGGTTGCTCGGGAAATTTTCCATTAGGCTCATTGTACATGAATGGTTTGTTATAGGCATCAATATCAGCTTGAGTAGCATCATCTGGCGGGACTAAATTTTGAAATCGCTGACGATATCCCTTAAACTTCGTTACTGGAATGTTTACAGCCTTTTCATCTTTGAACACCTTTCGATTTGTGATTGGGTCTATCTGGTAGTTCTCATTTTCCAGCTCGAATTCATTGTCCAATTGGTTTTTTGACTTGAGATTTTTCCAGTATGCTTCGTCAGCTTGCGATAATCGGATTGATTCCACACCACAATCCGTGCCTTCAACATCGGCTTTGAATGTGTACTTGGAGCGGGCAGGAGAAAAATAGATTGTTTTGCTGCGCATGAAGTTATGCATGGCACGTTTGTAATCCGGAATACGCTCATCACGCTTAACGCTTTTGGCCTCAACACATTTCTGTTTTAAGAGTCGATGGCGGCGATTGAGCTCCTTTTCGAATCCATGATCAAGGTATGAAGACCAATAACCCATTCGAAATGCTCGTGTTTGATTGTGCGGACCTCGGTTTGACAATAACCCTTGTGCATTGTGCCAACTACGATTCGATATTCGGAGTAGATTGGTAGAGGTAGAAATAGATCCATATCGAATCAGAGGAGATGTGGTCTGCGAGACCGAGGTGGTGAGCTGGGACAGCATCTCGAAGAATTATTCCGATCGTATCATGCTCGGGGACCTAAATAAGGTTTAACCAAATGGCATACGTTCAGGGACAATTATACTTACGAATAAAGTTTCATTCAACTCAGCCTTTGAAGTTGGCTATTTGGCAGGAATTGCGGAATTGCGTTGATGTAGGTAAATTCGGATGAAATGTTATAATGAAGATATGATGCTATTTAAGTTAGAATGGCGAACTTGTCGGAATTGTACTTTTGACATAACAATAAGAACTTTCAGAACATCGGAATAACTTTAAACAAGGAAATGGCCTCTGAAAATCAAAAGCTCTTTGGTACATGGAAATGAAGTGTCAAAAGGAAAAACACAAAGGATAGTGATATTTGAACCAGAGCTGAAAACTTACCAGATTGGTCGCTTTATCTCGTTGCTTGTTGGATGGATGAATGGATGGACGGAAGGAAGGAAACTTTGATTTCCTTTCTTTTGCTTGTGATTGATTAATCGACCGGCTGATTGATTGATTGACCAATATGAACTGATTAACAAATGAAGTAAGCGCGTATGATATGATTGCAAATAACCAACAGAAAAACTCTCTCGAGTATGACTCTTCTTCGTTCAATCAATCGTTCAACTCGCAGTGAGGGTCTATCGATATTGATACCAGAAAGTAAGTAAGTAAGTAAGGACGTGAGTAAGAAGAAGAGGAAGAAGAGGAAAGTATCAGTTGATAACCTAACCTACCTACCTTAATCAATACGATACGATACGATCAAGAAGAGGATAGCTTAAAGGCTGAGTATGGCTCGGTATAGGTAGTATGCGGGTATGTCCACCACCATTCATGCACTTTGGTTGCGGGGTAATACGATTAGGGGATCCACTATGGATGCTAACCCCGAGGTTTCCCGAGCTGGATGGAGGAGTGTCAGGGTGTTCCAGGGTGCTTCCCTTATGTGTGGCTGGTGCACGGCCTTTCCCGCGCGGGAGAAAGTTGGTTGGTTGGCTGGTGGCTGTTGGTGGAGTTATGTGCCTGAGGCATAGTTGGAGAATGCATGCGCAAGCTGGTAGGAAGATTGATATTATAGTTTGTGTCTTACTGTTGAACATTCAATCAAATACTTGAATTGGATGTCTACGAAAGGAATATATGAACAAATCATCTAGGTATTGATTTATTCTAATTAAAAATTGAAGAGTAGATCTCCTCGTCATTAATCCTCTCTTTTCGAAACCCAATCAGTCCAAATTCCTCTTCTCTCATCTAGATGCTAATAAGTTACCATAACATACTTTCACCCATCTCTTTAGTTTATAATTTCCTCTTCCCATATCTAATAACCTAACGACCATAGTTAAAAGCACAACGACACAATGGACACGAGCTCTGGTTACTACTCGCGAACCATTTAAACAGACATTGTCCATGGAATGTGTTCTTACAAGTTCCACACTTCTTATCCGGCGTTTTCTTGTCGCTCGATATGATGCTGTAACAGATAGCACATTCGGTGTGTCCTTTAAGACTACCCTCAACATTACGACGGAAAGTAGTCAATCCATCGATCAGACTACCGTTTGAGAATGTGATAGCACCCTGAACGATGAGTAGCCAACTTCTCCACTTCTTTTCTGGTACAGCAACACGATTGATGCCCTCAACTTTAACGTTGTAGAAAGGATAGTTGGATGGGAATCGAATGGCAATTTGTATGCTAGTATCATCGATTTCGTAGCTGGCAAAGATGGAACGTGCGCCTTTCGATGTTTTAACTTCGAGCTCTTTCTCGCCTCCTTCTTTAGCCTCCTTCGAAGCTGCCCATTCATCGATTTCATCAAGTTTGTCAGAAATCAGAAGTGGAGTGAAGTATTTCTCTGTCCATGTCTCAACTGCTTGACGGGTCTGTTTGGATTGACAGTCAGAAAACCAAGCCTTTGCAAGATCACCAGTGTGTCTAAGACATAAATGATATAGATGAATGAGAAGCCATTGGAAGTTTCGCTCGTTTGTTTCACTGTCTGCTAGCGATGTGTCGTATGTGCGAATATATGATTCATCAAAATGTGCTTTTTCAAGGTTGAGAGGCGTACCACCTGAATGGCCTAACACATCGAACAAAAACGTTAAGAATGATCCAAGGCAGTTTTCTGACTGGAGGTGATTGCAATAGTCTTTGCGCACTTTCCAAGATGCTGTGCTAAACGCATCATAAACTAAATGCCACGAAAGTAAATAGCTACGAATCGAAGGAGGAAATTCTGCAAGCTCTTCGTCATCAAAATTGCGAATAGATGGTGCGTCTAAGAGGAGAGATAGCAATTCTTCTGGCAATTGCGCATCTTTCTTTTCAAGAAGGGCATTGACCGAGATTTCCTCTTGCTCTGCAGGAATGGCCCGATGAAGAACACTAAATGCTGCAGATTGGACCATCCTATTCTCTGAAGCTACCAACGGGTAGAACTCGGAGATGTCATTAATATGACTTGAAGGTATATTAATTACTAGCCGCGACAAAATATTATCAACAAACTCGACCGGTTGCGTTGATTTAGATCTGGATAACTTGGTGAGTTTGATCAAACAATGAGATGCGGTCTCTCCATATTGAGCTCGAGCATCCTCAAGGTCATCATTGGCATCTTGCAAGCTTTGTAAAGTTGAGAACAGTTTCAAAGACATCCCCATCATGGGGAGCTTTTGGTCCTGGTGATCTCCATTTTCCATCGATTCCCAAATTTTGATGCAGAACTCGAGGGTCTTCTCCCAATACGATCCGTAGACTGATTTGATCGCCGGGAGCAACTTTTGTAGAGCAAGACAAGACTCAGAAGAGAGCTGATAATTGGTGTCTGAAATTTCCGGGGTCCATGAAAGAATTTGCTTGACCAAGAACACTAATCGATTTTGTGCCACAGGAATATCATCATTGTCGTACACGGATAATGTTGCATTCAGGAGAACAAGTCGACCGAGAGTTTTTTCAGATTGAGCATCGGCACTAGCAACATCACTAATGATCCGGTTGCAAAGGTTGCTGACAAGCTGGCTGGTACTGAGGGTCTCGTGAAGCCCTGTCAATATGGCAACAGCCCCAAGAATGTTCGATGTAGAGGATTTGAGAATTTCAAGGCTGGAGATCCATTCTTCGCCTCCCACTTGCCATCCATGTTGTTCAACAAGCTTGGGTAGTAGATGGCTCAATACACGAGCCGAGTAGAAAGACGTAGATGTATCGCCACAGGAAGCATTTATCAGCTTTGAAATAAGGATGTGAACAACACCCGAAAATTCAAGGGGTGACCCGGACTCAAAACCATCTTGCCAAGCTTTCGAGTGTAGTACGATGAATGACCATGAATCTTGATATATCCGGTCCACAAAATCGCGCACGCCAGCAATAGCTTCTTCTGATGATAACACGAAAAGCTTGTTATTCTCTAGTAGATCGAGCTGGTCATTGGCAAGTTCCACAGTCAAGCACATGAGATATATAATCTCGACAAGAGCATCCTTTGATAAGCGATCAGGATGGTCTCGAATTAAATGTGCCGAATACATGGCCATTCTGAGAGCTACGGAATAGCCATCTAGATCTCTGCCATGTCGGCTACCATTGTTACCACTTTGTGCACGCGCCAAGAATACAGCTCCCGCAAATGGTCGCATCACTCCCAAAGTAGGATTTGGTGCTTGATCCAACAGAGGGCCTAAAGCTTCAGACCATTTAGTTGCACTTGGAAAGAGTTCGGGATGGTGCGAACTATCGTCCAAGGTGCTGATAACCGCTTCGGCCTGTTGGACAAGTGTATCGATACTAAAAACTAACATCAGTCATTGTTCCCCCGGACAATTATTAATTGCGGTTAAGGATTTCAAGGATTATACTCACGACAGTGATTGAGGACTTGCGTTTTCCAGATTTTCTTTGAGTATATGAACTACAGAAGAAGTAGTGACACCACTTTCGTTGTCGACTACTAATCGTAAATTCATAGCCCGTTTACCAAGCTCAGAATCTGAGAGTTCTGTCAATGCCAAAAGTTTCGTGATTAAATCTACGTGCGTGTCTCCGTCTCGAATAGCTTCAGGTCGTCTTTTGGATAGTAATTCAAGTGCCTGAAAGACAAGATTTACATTGGGGTTAGAAGCATTTAGTACAGAGATTAGGCTTTGAAGCAATAACTTTTCTGTTGATTTGGAGAACCCATTAAAGATTACCGCCGCTTCGAACAGTGCCCATTCCTCATTATTGCCTTCAACCACATCACGGGAAGTCTCAAGGAGAATATTTTGGAGAGCTTGGTCATCACGAACCAAATCCGAAATTTCATTCGAAGATATCAGTGCTGTGATCGTTTTCTGTCGCTGTAAATTACTGGAGGTCGATAGCAGAGCATCAATAGCCGTCTGCCAGATACTCTTGTAGGAGTCTTGCTGCCCAGGAATTAAACGAAATTGGTCTAAAGCTGAAGTTAAGTATGAAGATGATGGCGACAAAAGAAATTTAGGAAGATGGGTTTCCATGAACGATTTGACGGCTTCCAAGACTGAGGGGGAGGCTTCCATTAGCTGCGGAGAGTATCTCAGCGCTGATTCTAATACTGCCCCAGCCGAGTAGGGTTTCCCATTCCTGTTGATAATTACTTGGAGAGTACTATCTATAATATTGCTCGAAGGTTGAAGGAGTGGGTTTTGATCAGCTGTAAGATCCTTTAATTTGAAGACGTCAGACAGAAGTGAAAACCACCGGTGGCCTTCAGCCATGACAGCATCTTGAGAAGATGAATACTCTTTAGATTGCTCTGGCATTGATGTTTGAATTCTTGTGATAAATTTTTGGGCGAGCTTTTGCCATTCTTCGGCGAGAGAATTTGGTAAGTTGGAGTTCTTCCCTAAGCTAGAGATAAAAGCAGATATAGTTGAAGATGGTGTATTGTTTCGGATGAGCCATTCGGAAGTTTCTGGAGATGGATGTAAATAATGCTCAAACATGGGATATGTAGAGTTCTGTACAATCTCCGCTTGCTGAGAACTTGACAGGTTTACGATACAGATGTTGGATGTTTCTCCGTAAGCGAGCCATGCTTCTGAAGAGTTGGCCCTACTCTCCTCCCTCTGGTTGATACTCTTGCGAAATACCCCCAAAAACTCCAGAATAGAATTGGGGTTTTGAGGCAAAACATCTATTGGTAAAATTGCCACAAGAGCTCGCAATGTTTGCCAATAAGCAGGGGAAGAGCCTTGTGAGCCTTTTTGAACAAAAGAGATCAGGTCGCCTGTAGCAGTAGAGCGTTTAGCCTTATATGCAGAAGTCCATACTTGAGGAAATTGTTTGGTTAGTTGGTGCAAAGTCTGCAATAGTTGCAAAGCAGATGTTAATTGAGGAGATCTCAATGCCTCAGATATGAATGCACGACTGATAGTCTCAAGGTTGTTCTCGACCAGTTGAGTCTGCTTCTCTAGGCAAAGTACGAGTAATTTATCGGTACTTTTTCTTGCGGGAGCATCTTCGCATGATGCCAGCGTCCATAGTTTTTTGTTGCCGAAAATAACCTTTTCGTACCTATCTTGATGCTTAAGCATATCATCATCACCTAGCTTGGCTAGCAGATTGGCGAGAAGAGATACACTGGCGCTATTCACACGGAAGTACTTTTCGTTTGCTTCTTCTGTCGGGACAGATCTTTCGTCACTTAAAGTATTAGGAGTCTCATTCAAGGCTTCTTCGGCGTAGTCGAGGATCTCATTCTGGCAACGCTTCCAAAACAGATTCATTTTAGCATCCGTATCGAGGAAAGATGTTAGGCCATCCATCGCTGATCGTGCCACTGCTCGGTCTCTATCATATGTTCCTGCCAGCCAGCTTCCTACGACTTTGGGTATATATCTTTCCATTCTTTTCCGGGCTGATTTTAGAAGCTCATACTGTATACTGTGAGATAGCTCGCGAACACGACGTGAATTATCTATGGAAATTCTAGGATAGACATCGACCTGTATATTATGTTAGCAGAAGCACTCTAAGATCCCCTCGGCGCATCCTACCCAAGCTTCTAAAATTGCTTCTTCAGTGCCTCCTTGCTCGTTTGGCTGATTCTGAACGAACGTTCGCAAATCCTCTAAAGCTTTCGACTTTGTTGTAGCGTCTTTCTTCGAGAGATTCTTGAATGATAGAATGACATTTGCATCACTAATGGAAGAGAGGTTTGATGGTTCTGTAAGGTATGATAATCTGGTGGCTTTTGTGGTAAAGCCAAACCCGAAGCCGGCGCCAGTGGCAGTTGAAGCACGAGTGCTAGAAGCCTGCGATTTGAATTGTCGTTTGCCCATGTTATGCAGACGTTTCGATGAAGAAAAGGGTACAAAATAATTTGTATGAAGTATAAGGAATATCTGCTATTATATGGAGGGGAGAGATAAGTTTATAAGCAGTGGAGAAATTTCAAAGGCCGAACAATCAATGACGGAATTGAAGTGGTGGTGGGGTGGTGGTTCAGATAGAAATTGTCCAATAATCTGATCGCAACGTGCTTAGTAATATTCAAGCCTCTTCCTAGTATCAGCCGATCTAGCTGTAATGGGATTAATGCAGGCCTAGAGCTTTTAGAGTCACAAGATAAATAATTCTGCCGAATTTGAACTTCTCAGGCGGTCAGACAACGGTTTTCGGCTGCAAGAGAATCGACGTGATGTATGATGCCAATCAGTCGTGGCCAAGACTTGAAAGGAAAACTCCAGTATATTTGTGAGTTTACTGATACAACCTCAGGAGGAAAATATTCTTATCGCAGTTCAACAAGAAGTTTGAGAGTACTCTAAACTCACCCGTGAAGTTCATTATATTCATAAATGAATATCTCAGCACTTTTGCAGATATCTTACCTCCCCAAAGGTTGCATTATATATTGGCGAAAATGGCACCTCTATCCAGATCCCACTGGTAAAAAAATGTGAGATCATACTTTTTGAGGAGATGAGGTAGTATTGAGATATGAAAAGAGGTTAATTGCTGAGAATTTTGATAATGCCGGCGTGGTGTTGAGTTACGGGAAGGGTTGTTTCGTTGAGTGTCTTGGCTATGTCGATGCTCCAAATTCTAATTAATCGATTGCTCTTATGAAGAGTATGTATTATACATTGTCCGGCTGATTCGGAAGTAGTGGTTGCATGTTAGTGGCATGATATATGTATGAATGAGTTTCAATAACTTTGAGGTTTAAGAAATGCCATGATGGAGAGGAACATGGATTTTATTCCAAGACGAAGGAAGAACATCGGTCTATGACTTTTCCCACGATTAATTTCACAAACATGATATTTAATGGCATGAGGCCATACGATATTAATTGTTCATTGGAAGGTATGAAGGGGCTTGGTATGATATTGTAGTTGCCAATCATGGCCGTGAAGCATTGGTTAATGGGCGTGGTTGCTCAAGGGATGCAACTCAGTGGTAATAAGTGAGCCTTCTAATTCTAGCGAGTGCAATCAAAGGTTCCATACATACTTTCCCATTTTCTATTTACGAGTTATCCTTTGACAATTTACATCTCATCATAACAAACATTCAACTCATTCGTTATAAGCTTGGGATAGCATACTTACCACTCACTCGCCAACTCCATTCGTTAATGATGCTTCTAAAATAGGTAAGACTTACTTGTCCAGTATGACTTCTCAACTTGTTGATTGTAGTGTTTCAGCAGAAGCAAGACTGTTTACATTTATATTCCACGATATCTATTATCTAAAAGCAACGGGAATCCAGCATTGCAACAGTCAAAGCTCGTGCTCGAGTACCTTGTGTACATCGTGTTTCGCCCCAAAATCAAAGCCATGGTTCGCTTCACTAGTTTCTTCCAGCCATCAAATGAATCACAAGAGGAACCTAGAAGACCACTTTCATCAGCTGCGCCTTCCGTTGAGGGCCATGTTGATTACTTTACCCAAGATGGCGATATAGCTTCCATAAAGATTACAGATGTTACAGACAGGAAAGATAACACTACCAGATCCATAAATAATGCGAAAAGCAATGTTTCATTTAAAATCACGGTTTCGATTGAAAATGAAGGGAATGGCCGCAAACTCAGTGTCCCTAAAAATAGAGAGCGTATGAAGATCGAAGAGCCTACTGCTATGGCGAAATGCGAAGTGTGTCATAGAGCCATAATGGAGATCTACCCTGCGACACAAAATTGTGATGCAAGGCTAAAAAATTCCGTTAAATTCTTAACAATGCGTGCTAATGGCGAGCGTGTAGTGGATTACCGCTTACCGGACGGTGGCACACATAAGTTGCCTAACAAGCTTCGATCCTGGCGGAAATTCTTGAGCAAACACTTCACTATAATAGAGAAGTCCACTGCAAATAAGATGCCTGTTTCTCAAGTATTGAGGCAATATATAGATAAGAATTCCACTGTGGATTATTTATTCGAAATTCGAACTCCAAACCGAAACGTCCCTGAAAACGAAAAAAAGTGGCATTCATATTTCTGGGTTCCTAGAAATTGGGATCCAGAGAGCCCAAAGTCATATTTTGGTATCCGCGATAATCTCTTTTGGAGCTACTATGGTGGTCCTTTTCAAGTCTTCCCGGGACATTTCTTTTGTCCAATGGATGAGATCAGAAATTGCCACAATTCATGTAAGACAGTGGAGGGCACAGCAGCTATAGAAGACTTCCGTCTCCTTCAGAATGTCGATCCGATTAATGTTCGCATGAGATGCCGATGTGTTGAAGGAGGAAAGAATAGCCATGACCAGAGCTGGAATGTACGATTATATAAGCGAATGTCGGAGAGAGAAAAGAGAAAACAGAACGAATTGAAAGATCTGAAAAAATTGGCTTTCGCAAAGTCTAATGATAATCGAAAGTCGGGAGCGAAGGTAAAGGAGGATTCTGAGGCGAGTTCCTGGGCGAATCCTGGTCTTCAATTTGATTCCTTAACAGATGACACCAGACTAGTCATTGAAGAAGCTGATAGAGTCACAAAGAAGAGTAAGGATAAGCAATATAATATCAAGTCACTGGAAGGCGAGAATGGCCTACCAAGCATTAAGGAGGAGACCAACACAAAAACCCAGAATGAACTGGTGGATAATGACAATCTTTCAACTCTTGTTAATGAAAACATTTCATTCACCGATTATGGAGCTCTTCAGGACACCGGTTTAGAAGGACCAGAAAGAATCCGAGAACCGCAACCTTTCGTAACTCAAGATGAGAGCATTTCACCAACTGGCTCGGGGACTGGTCGAGACAGCGATGCAGAGGAAGGAAACCGAATCCAAGAATCCCAATCTTCAGTAGCTCAAGATGAGAAGATTTTAGCTGCTGGCTCTGAGTCTCCTCAAAACACCAATTCAGAAGGGGGCGAAAGAATTTTTGATCCTGCAATTCCCATTACGCCAAGATGAGAGTACTTCAGCCACTCAATCTTTGACTTGTCGGAATAACAATTAGATGGATGGGATAGATTTGAATAATAGCGAGCGAATTTGAATGTATTTCAGCTTTAGTCAGAATACAGTACAGCGCGTTTCATGATTCATTGATTCTGCGATTGTGAGTTCTTACTTCTTGTGGTAGGGTAGCGTACCCGTTTAGTAGGTGATTTGGTGTACATGTATCTCATAAAGTGACTATGGGATGATGGTGAGAAGATTTTTGTATGTCTTGACAGATATCTAGGTGAGGTTTTGTGAAATAGGATTCAGTCTCACAATATTGTGTGCAGGTATTCAGACAACGAAATCTTGGTAGGTATAAAGTACCTAGGTAAAGTCAGCTTCATGAATATAGCCCACAACATTTACTTTTCCGACGTCACTTGGAGGGGACAACATCCCTTTTCTCTTTCTATTCTTGAAGAAAAAACATATCTGCACAGGAAATGCGTGACCTGACTCATTTGTTGACTTTTATGTTCTCAAGCATGTGATGAACTTTATCATTGTTTTAGTAGAATACTTAGGTAAGAATGAAGTATGTAGTGTCTTTAACTACCGAATCTCGGCTGGAATTTCACAAAATAGTTGGGGCTTGGGGATTGGCAATGTCATGAGATAATTGACACCTGATGTATGGGGACATCGAGGCACTAGTGTATGGATTACCTACGGTACCCTTCCTTGATGATATGGATATTTTAGCAGATATAATTCTCATGCAGACAAAAGCATTTAAATTTAGAAAGTTATGTGATTGTCGAATTCGTATAAGGATGCGACGTGGTGATTGCGAACAGAAGTTTTATGTGATTCTGAAGTGTCAAATAGTGACCATCTTGATTTCGAAATTTACACTAAAACTTCGAAGATCTATGTAAGATCTCCCTTGTGGCATGTTAGTTTCAATTCTAGTGTGTGAATTAGCCTTTTAATGACGATGCTGGGGAAAGAGCAGCCGACGTAATGTATCCTTGTATAATCATCAACCTCACATATATCTCTTGAAGACACGTACAATTTCCACAGATTGGAAATTCGACTTTCAAACATGATGGAAGTCAAGGATAATGATCATTTAGCACACTTAAATGAGCTTCGCAGGGTATTCTTGCATCATTTTGTGGAAGTAAGTATATTGTATTTCGACACACTCATTCTTAACTAAGACAGTCTACCAGGCTCGCACCCCACGTTCACCACAAATTGAGAATGTCGTAGAAATGAGAAAGAAACTACCTCTCGTGCGCTATTACGGAGATCTACCAGAAATGGATGACCCTTGGTTTCCCTTTCTATTCGCAGCTTCCCATAGGAGAATCGTCCATAAACCACCATTTGCTCTTGAACGTCTCGGGCCGCTAATGCGCAGAACACAGTATTTGGTTCGAGTAGAGATTCGCTACAGGGTCATATTCCTAGTCGAGTCCATTGACGATAATGGCCGTCTCATTTTTGTAGAGATTGATCGACACCTTTTAAGTCGTCCGTTGGAACCTGCGGTGTTGCCGGAATGGCTTCAGGGTATGTTTGTTCCCAATGTTGGGAAGGGGTTGGAGTGGGCGTGTGAGGAATGGGGATATAAGTCACTTTTTAGGTGTAGTTCTTGGTCAAAGGCAGGAACATCTTGGTGGTAGTCATACTGGTCTGTTTATTAGAGGAAAGTAATCTGAGGGAAGCTCATTTCAAAATGGGTAATCTGGGATATAATGGTAATTTGGGTAAACGACTTCTGATTGGCGGTGCGAAATTTAAGGATTATACTACTATGAAGCTCTAGGCATTTAAAATATAATTTGAGATCTACTTAAAAGTCTCTCAGGTCCTTTTTTTCGTTTCTATTTCATTTTGAATCTTTCTCTTGCTTGAGTTTCAGTTCTTCGGTCTTTCCTATTCTCTGACTAACACGAATCAAAACTCTCCGTCTTCTAAATAATGAATACTGAAGATGCAGGGACAACAAGGAACTAAACTCGTTTCTGAAGCTGCAAAGATATAACTAGTAGTCAAGTTCAGCCAACAATGAGTTTCGAGGAGCACTCATATCCAATAAAGAAGGCACGAGGTACCTATTGAGGGATTTATCTTGACGGAACAGAAGCTCAAATTCAGAAGGTATGACTAACACAAGAAAGGGACGATATGACTACAACCTATCAAGATTTGCCTATTCTTAGACTCGGACCACTTTCAATATTCACTTGAATCTTTTTTACCTGAGCTTAGACTACCACTTCTTATATTCACCTTCTCATGATGAGTCTTTCTTTGTTACCAGTTGACTGTTACGTTTTATCACTGTCTTGGTCTGTCTGTCCCTCAATTTCAAAGTACCAGTAAGGCTAGTACAATGATAATGGCACTTGACGTTTTTTGAAGTTCTTTCCATTTCACCGATTTTGCATGATGTGAGCTTCCAGAGCATGAGTTTGATGCTAAGTATTTTATGCTCTGGGTGCTCAAAGATTAGCTGCTTTCTTTCCCTAGACTTGTGACTTCATTGTTTAGGTTCACAGGAAGTAACATCTGTCCTAGATAGTTCAAAATCACTGGAGATAGTCATATCAAGAACAAAGATGAAGCATTTTGAATGACACTTTGAGGTCTGAGTGCAGAGGGCGGCAACCTCCGAATCTTTGGTACCTTGAAGTCGTGACGACATATAGAATATTCACTCTTGATGGCTAGGCAGTACCCTCTAGATACCTTGATAAAGTTTGATCTAAGCGATCGCCCACATATTGTACCTCCTTCAGCGACTTCGCTTCCTCTCCTTTCTCCTTACAACCACAATCATTACACCACAATCTTTAACAATAATTAGAACCACCAACACAATGGCACCCAGAGCTAAAGCAATTAATTCCTCCTCAAAGAGTAAGGGACTCATTGAGAAAGAGGACATCTTTCCCACAATCGTTCATTCAAACCCCGTCACCCCTCTTCAGGATTCCCTTCTCAACTCTCCTTTCAATTCTAACCTCGAAGACAATGGCGACCTTCAAGCTGAGCATAACCTGGAAGAATCAATTGATCCAGAGTTGATGCAAAACAACGCTATCAATCCTTCTCTCGCCCCAGATTTCAATCATCCATTTTCTTTGGAGGTTGATCCTTCATTCAATCTGGGTTCAAATTTCCCAGAGTCCGCCCCAGATTCATATTCAATTAATTCGACAAATCAATATGAGTCAAATAGCGAATTTGCTGAGTATATCCCTGATCAAAAGGATTGCAATTCATTCCATCTTGATAATGTTGAAGCCCCTTCATCTTTCCGACTCGGCAATACAAACGACCAGGTCGAGTTTCAAAAGTCATCTATAAAGATGCCATTTGTTGATCCTATGCATCCACGTGCGCACCTGAAGCATGTGGCTGTATTTTGCTGCCAGTCTCCGACCTGTGTACAAGAGTGCAAAGCTGACTACAAGTATGCGACTCGCCAATTTGCATTGTATTACTCTCGACAATCAATTGAAGAGCCATTGTACAGTGGTCGCAAGCGTGTTCTGCCACAGGCAGACAATCCAGATCATCGCATTCCGATGCTTCTCCTTTCCGGAGCTCGGGTCTACAGGGTCGAAAAGTTGGGAGAGAATCCGGTCGTACGACTTTTTGTTGGTGATGTCATCAACCGCAAAAAGAAGTATTGGGAGGCTTTGCCTGGAGGCGCAGTTGAGCAGTTGGGATGGATTCATGAGTTAAGACACACGGCAGCTCCTGCGGATAGATGTAGTGCTTGGAAGTGCAACACCCATGGAGATATTTGGAATATCAATATCTTAGATCATCTTTTCGACAATGGTGCCGAAAATACTGGTACACTGGGAACCGACTACGACAGTGGCTATGCGAGCTCTTCTAGTCAGATGGGAAGTTCGTCAAGAAAGGGATCATCTACATATGGCGACAACAATGCCGCTTTCAATACGAGCCCCGTCACTCCTGTCAACTACTCGATCGGCGACAATAATGCTATTCTCAAGATGAGTTCAAGTGTCAATAACAATTCCCTTGAACAGATTGAGGAAGATCTTGAGAGCTTCGAGATCAGTGGTGACGTTGCCGAACTTCTTGAGCTCAATGGCGACGCCAGTACCAGTGGTTGCGACTTCATGCAATCCCAAGGTCAAATGTGGGATGATGATCTCCTTAGTGAGGTCAATACTTTTATCACCGATGGAATCAACTTTGGCCAATCTGTTGAACATACTATTGAACACGAATTCGATGCTATTTGAATTGAACAACATTACTACGAGATGGATACGAGGAACCTAACATATGGCTGGACCATTACTGTAATTGACATAGACACAAGACTTGATATCATCAGACGTTTATTTTCGCCTTTTTTCTTATTTTTCTTTTGTTTTTTGCGCGTTCTGGATCATGGGGAATGACTGAATTATGGATAAGGAAACGGTTACCGGGTGCACTGTTTTTCAATTTCTTTTTCCTGCAGACAATCAATTCCATGAAGATATTTCGTTCATGAGTTAATAGTTAATAGTACATGGTCATTGATAAATGGATAATGGATAATGGTAATGAACGATGGGCAATGGGTAGTGGATATCATTCTTCCAGTAATGAAATACTGAGAAATTAGCGATCTGGATACATGGCATAGCATGGAAACGAGGAGTTGAGACATGGAAGAGGTGCGCATTATGGAGTTTTATCTTAAGAGCTGGGCTGGCCCTGGAATTAATGCGATGGTGTTATGATTTTGATTGAGTGTGTGTGTGTGAATGTATGCTTGTGAACTTGTTTGCGTGAGATGTGGTGATTGTTGACTTACTTGAATGTGGTGGATGATTGGGGATCGGATTTGGCTGGTATGGTGAGATTCTAGAATTGTAGAAGCATCTGAATCGGAGATCTCATCTATGAGTTCCTTCCTCTGCATAAGACTGTTGAAAAACAATGATATTATTATATCAGAAGACTGCATTGTAGAAACTCAATCTAGTATACCCGACATATCGAGATGCAATTCTAGATATCAAAATAAAATCATGATATCTCTACTTCGGTACTTCTCCAGGCATATGACTTTACAAGGCTGACACATATAAAGTAACCACTACTCAATAGCAAGAACTCAAAGATATCACCAGATCCGCTTGATCCGAATGAAATCAGAATTCAGAATTTGCGGTATATCGCGGTATTCTCCGGTACTCGAGTATATGTAAGACAAAGATACAAAAATAAAAATGAGCTGTTAAAAAAGTATCAGCAGATCTATACAGCATGTAACTCCTCCTTCTTCAATACTCGAAGATCTCGTGATTCTTGAAATTAATGATTGAGGAACGGGCTGGATCATCGATGAATGGTTACTGCCTGATCATGAGGAGGAGTATGGAGGCGTTGGAACTGGATTGGGTTGGGTTTCGGCTTGCTGTGTGGATATGTTGGATTATGATATGTGCTTTCCGTGTGATGGGGATGAATTGGGAATTTTTGTCGGAGCTGGGATTTGGGGGATTTGAGGAATCTTGGGGAGAGTGAGATGAAGTGGGAGATGTGCGAGTGGAATATTTGAATTTGAATCGAGAGATTGAAAAGAAGTGGTGAGATAGATGTATTGATTATGAATTTCTACTCGAATATCACATTCAAGAAAAACAAATTCGAAGTACCTCTACTAACACATCCATATATGAACACCTACCACCCCAGTCACAAAATCTCGATCCCAGAATCCAGACAGACACCCCCAAGATCCCGCAGCAAATAAAATCGAGAAGTCTAGCCCGTCTATCTCGAGCATTTCTTCTCCCTTGCATCGTATTCCACAATCGTACATTCTCCAAGCTCATCTGATTCTGATTCTGATTTCCCAACTTTGGCGAAAGGAGAAAAATGAAGGAAAGAAGGGAAGGTATGAAATGAAACACCTTTCGGTAACTACCTTCCACATTCCTATCCTGTGGAGTAAACGGCTGTTTATGCATGCATGGATACGCATGGATGGTGGAGAAAAATGGTTGATGGGGAGGAATGTATCTTTACCTCTGATCTCTTTTTTCACCAAGGAAGAAGCGGATGGGAAGAGTTCCTCAATCCATCTATATAGAGAGGGAGATACCCTCGCATCATTCTGGGAGAAAGCACATCATTCATATTATATCCATTCTGAACATAAAAATATTTTCTGTTAAAAAAACTTTAATAAGAAAATGCATTTCCTCACACAAACCCTCATTTCCGCAGCATTCCTCGCAGGCGCTGTTTTCTCGGTTCCTCAGGGTATCCCTCCCAATGGAAGTGGTGGTGGTGATCAATCTACCGTACGTTTTATTTCCTCTCTCTTTCTCTTTCCCTCTTTTCGCCCCCCCCCCACCCCTTCTCCATCCACACAAACAAAACTAACCAACAAAAAGTGCCACTGGAACTGCTGCGAATACGATCCCTCCACCCTCGGTACTCTCTGCAGAAACAACACAGCGCCGTACCCATACGGAGTCGATTGTTATCCAGCGTTGGATGCGGCGAACATGACGTGTTGTCATCAGACGGATTGTCAGGATCAGACTTACTTTACGACGCCGATTGTGGTTATATAGTGAGGAGTTTAGAGGGGGGTTGTGGGATTGGGTGGTGGGAAGGGGCTTGGTTATTAGGGGGGAGGGGGTTCTAGAGAGGAAAGGTGAGTTGGTGGGTAGATGGTGGGTTTGGGTATGGAGTTGAGGGAAAGAAGGGGGGTGGGAATTTCGACTTTGAGGAAGGTATTGGCTTGGCAATTTCGTTGGGATCTTTGAATTATAAGGGAATTGGGCGAGTGATCTCGATTTGAGCATGCGAAGTGGTGCTTTTTGCTTTATTTTGGGATTGAACGATGTCACTTTCGTTTTAGATGGTCGGTTTACCTAGGTAGCAATGGAAAAAGCTTGTGGGGTACTAGTCTGTCAATCTCTGGGGCATTAAAATGATGAATCTGGTCAATGTGAAACATGAGATGTGAGACATGAGTTGAATTGTGAGAGAAGCAATAAGCATTAAATGACTTCACCCGGTTCGGAAGCTATCTTATCTGTGAAAGTAAATCCACAACTAAGCTGCTTATATTTTGATTGAATTATTCCAAGAAAAATGGATGTTTCAATGCCTAGATAATAAGGGTTAGCGAATTGCTTTTGCTTTTCATCGGGTGTAAATTACCTCAACCGCAGTTATTCGGTTACCACTTTCATACACAACCAGGCTTGCGACCAAATCCCTTCCATCATCCTCAGCATTTGGTAATAATTCTTCCCATGGTTTACTCGGGAAAATATTCCACCACTGGAAAGGATTTGTTTTCCACTTCATTGCTTCCAGCCATGTCTCCGCAGTTGGTGTCCCTAAGGTTTTGAACATACTCAAAATCAGACCCAGTTGATTACCATCTTCATCCCCGCGTCGGCTTTCAAGGAGTGGGGTAGGAGGCGAGCGGAGACATTCGGCGAGAAGAACACCAGTAGACCAGAGATCAAGAGACGTGGTATAAGCCGTGTTAGAAAAGAGAGTCTCGGGGCAGCGATAGCATGTAGTACCAACCTCAAGACATTTTTGATCAGAGGGCTCGGTAGATGAGGAGATGGTTGGGTGCCATGCGGTGCCAAAATCGGTGATGACAACGGGAGTTTGACCATCGATATCCTGAGGTAAAAGAATATTGGATGGTGATATATCACGGTGAATAATTTGTTCTGCATGAAGGTATGCGAGCCCGGATAACACTTGTTTGAAGATCTTTTTAGTTGTGCGTGTGTTAAGACCATTGCTACTTCTTGATAGTAGATCTGTTAATGTGTGTGGCATATATGGCAATATCAGAACTAATCTTGATTCTTGATCATATATTGTTTTAATAAGTGATATTATTGAGGGATGTGAGAGCTTTTTGAGGATAGCAATTTCACGAGTGGGAGAATGTGGCTCCATGTTATGAGTTTCTGTTATCACTTTTAAAGCATAGGAAGCCTCTTCAGTATTGCACCTATAAACTTGAGAGACAGCACCACTAGATATATGGTGACAGTTTTTATAAGATCCTATGGTGATACCGGGGCTTTTGGGTGTTGGCAATGTTGTCGATAAAGAGGCTTCACCATTTTGCTGGGTAGGATTACATAAATCATCGTAGGCGGCCTATGTATTGTATCAGTAAGATAGTTACAATAAGTTGAACGTTCACTTAACCCAAGAGTAAAGGTTTTTTTCTCCTGGCGAACTACAAAGAACAGAAAATGGAAGCAGAGAGTATCACGAGAAAAGGGGAAAGATATATTGCTCACGTGACAGAGAATGCTTATATTTGAAACTATGAACTCACTCTTGATGACGAAGAATTATAAGCCTCTGCTTCTATTTCAAATGCAGTTGTCTGCGTGTTGCCGCCAAGACCACCAACTGAGAGATATTTCTTTCTATTATTAGGAAGATTAGCCATGTCAATTTACGTGTTGAAGGGGAGTGGTGCCACTTTACAGCTTTGAGATATTATCATATCGTTCGGAAGCTTTCAAATCATGCTTCCAATCCGATGCAGAGCTCATGGTGTTGAGTTGAAAGAGTGTAAACAATGATAAACTAGATATAGATAGTGTTCTCTTGTAGACTGTGTTCCTCTGCAAAGATGCTTTATCCGAGGTGATTACTTCGTATTAGATAGGAGATGATCTCTCGCGTTTTCGGACAAAGTTCGGATGTGTCTTATTGGAAATATAAGAAGTCTTGTCTCTGGTTGAGCATGTAATGTATTACAGTATTGTGAATGAGGAAGATGAAGGATTCGTAAATAGATTCAATGTAGTGGATATGTGAATACGTGAATATTATTAGATGATCGATACTATGGATACTAAGTAGAGCATCCAGAATGTCCAGACTGTTCCCCTTTTGCCTTTCTCAAGTATCTGGTCAACCAACAAGTTTGAGAAGAATTACTTGCTCGACTTGTTATGCCAGACTTGTTTTATCTGCTTGACTTGCCTGACTTCTACCTCCTTCAATAGATATAAGGTTTCATAATTTCTTAGAAGAAGAATAGGTGACACATCACGTGTTCCTTCAATTGTACCTAGGAGAGTAAGTATGTATGCAGCAAGTATTTGCATTGCTCATTTTGTTTTTGCATGATTCTCCAACAAGGATTATGTATGGAAGCAACCGAAAAGCATCGACCAATCAATTCCAGCAAGAGAAAGAGCCGCTGTCACTCCTTCGAGCTTGGAATCGTGGAGAACTTCTAATTCCGAAAGCGCATGATATTTATCATATATTGATATTATATTGTCTATTGTCTAGTACCTTTTATAAGAAAGAGTACTTCACATACAAATTTATATTCACAATAAATAATTCTCCATTCATTCCTTTTTACAACAAGTACAACTGCAACTACAAGTACTTACCTACAAAGAAGAGGAACATGAACAATCATTAGTCACACTAGATGATCAACTCATTGGGAAGTTAGGATTACAACAAATCACAAATATGGATGCAGTAGACCGACAAGAGTATCCGGCTATGCTGGTAAGTTATTCCTTTTTCCACAGAATCACAGCACACCGAGTCTTAATTCTTTAATTCTAGGATCGATTACAACCAGGGCCAGCTGCAGTAAAACTTAATGAGCGTGTGAAGAGGATAAATAAAGTGAATACGGAAATCGCGGATTGGTTGCAGGTACATATATTATCGGATGGCTGCGATGGCATATTATTTACACATTTAATAGGAGCGCCGCAAAGTAGAAGAACAATATGCTTCCGGTCTCCGAAAGCTTGCGCGCAAACCTTTACAAGAAACTGGGGGAGATTTGGGGTATGGCATGTTGGGACATTCGATTTTAACATGAACTAACCGGAACTCAGGGTATTCGATACACCATGGAGGAAAATTGTGAATTCGGTCGAATCGATCGCGGATTCTCATCATAATTTAGCTGAACGAATCTCCAAAGATGTTGAACAACCATTGCGACAATTCGCTACCCAAAATCGAGAAATGCAGGGAATGACAACAATACAAGGGAATCTCGCGGCGATGGCTAAGGAGTTGGAAGATGCGCAACATGCCTCGGAAAAGCTCAGTAAGAAGGGCGGGAAAGCAAGCACGCAAAAGGTGGAGAATGCAGCTGCCAAATTACAGAATGCGGAACAACAATGGCAAGCACAAGCTCCATTCATATATGAGAGTCTTCAGGCAGTAGATGAAAGGCGATTGAACCACCTCCGCGATGTCCTCACGCAATTCGAAACACATGAAGCCGATAGAATTGAGAGAAGTCGAGTGGCCGTTGAGCAAACTTTAACAGCATTGTTGGAGGTAGATACTGCCCAGGAAATTAGGAATTGGTCTGAAGCATCTACCGCGGGAAGGCCCGTCATGGAACGCCCCGTTAGACAACTTTCGAGCGCTGGGGATAGTGGCGCAATGCCATTACCTCCGCCTACTCCACGGTCTACACATTCAGCAGCTGCTAGTGATATATCAAAACAAGAAGGTTCTGGTGGTAAGCTAAAGCTCTTGAATTATTGTTGTTTCTACAGAGAATACTGCTCTACATGATTATATGTTTATGCTAACTTACAAAATCTAGAGTCGAAGCTGAAGAGCCGATTTGGCACGATGCTTCAACGTCGACGCCAAAGCATTCATGGAGGATTTGCTCGCGCCCCATCACCGAACAAGGGATTCGCGAGTTTGAATCACAATTCCAACAGCAGTTCAGGACGACCAACCCTTTCACCTCATACTTCATCAAACAACTTGCGAGACTCCTCTTCACAAGACAACCGACTTTCTGCTCTTCCCGAATCGCCATCCAATCGCGATGCTTTGCAACCTAATGGCAACTCTCATGGCATGGGTCAAGATTCATTAAGCGCATCAGATGCGATTAGACCAGCTACTTCCAATGGTGTACCAAGCCCGGGAATGATGGATCTGTCAGAAGTTGAACCACCATCGGGACCACCTCCATCACATTTCAAAGAAGCCCAAAAAGATTCTGAAGGCTTCACGGTGCCAGCAGCCATGAACGATCCTATATCGCAAGCTCTTCATGAAGCTCACGAGCAAAATGAACCTCAGTTTAAGCTTGACATCCGAGATCAACCGATTCCCGAGCAAGATGCAGATGCACAAGCTGCATTATCAAGTGTTGCCAATACTTTGCGTTCATCTCAATTAACCACTCCTGGACGAAAAGTCGGTACCGTCCGAGGTCGAAGAGATGTTCGAAACACAGTCTATGTCCCTTCGCCTAATCTTGATGTTAGTAGCATAGAGAACAACTTGCCTCCTTCGCCTGCTTTCTCGCCAGGGGGGGCACGTGCGGCAGCATTTGCAGCTATTTCGGAGCATGGTCATGCTGCGCCAAGTGTATCTGATGCAAATTCAATTCGTTCCGGGCATTCTCTTTCCAATAATGTTGTGGTTAAACATGCTGATATGCATCACCCTGGCCTCAATGCGTCAATGATAGAGACTGTCAGCGCCACACTAGAAAACGGGGCAGTTAAGACAGTTAAGGTTAGTGGGGAGATTGCTTTAAGCTATATTTCGTCACCAAACGATGCTTCGTTACCAGCTTCAGGTAAGTCAGCCCCAATACATGCAGCTGCAAAGTCTAACGTGTATAGGAACCGAAACAATCAGAATCAACAACTTCCCCGCTCTAGAGGCTATCGGCCCTAATAGAACATTCATTCATCCAGTATCAGTAGAGAAATCGGATGAATTTACAGTGGACCTTGCGTCGGTATCGCACAAAACATCGCCCGCATTCACTTACCGAGTGCACATTGATGATAAGGATATGGCTGGTTATTCGCCATTATTGTTAAAACCGGCGTGGAAACCAGTTGGTGATAAGCTTGGTCTAATTATCGAGTACGCACTTAATCCAGCTTTCTCCTCGGATGCCATAACTTTCAACAACCTTGTTATCGTAGGTAAATACACAGGAGCTGGAGCTGCCGTGTGTAAATCCAAACCTTCTGGCACCCACTACCGCGACAAGTCTGCTATTGTTTGGCGTCTTGGCGATGTTACTCTCAGCCATGAATGGCATAAAATGAGTGCCTTATTTTCCGGTTCAGATGGCGCGGTTCAGCAACCAGGTCATGCGGAAGCCAGATGGGAAGTTCAACGCCCGATTTCTGGTAGTGGCATCAGCATTTCAAGACTGGAAGCAGCTAAAGGTGCTGAAGAGTCAGATCCATTCGCAGATGAATCATTAGCTCCAACAGCAGGTAATTGGGTGGAAATTGAGACTAGTAGGAAGATTGCCAATGGGGTGTATGAGGCAAGACAAAGCACAGTATGAAAAATGGGATAGGATTGAAGGTTGAGGGCTCAGGAACGAAAGGAGTTCTTTTCCAGGAGTTGTTTTTTTTCTTCTATTTTTTTGCATGCTCTTTAAGAGTATTTGAAAAGTACATAGGTGCACACAGGAGGGTTCAAAGCATGGTGGAAGAGTAATGGTTGGAACATGGTGGAAGCGTTTCTTTGAGTTGATACCTAGCGTTTCACGCTGTTCTTTTTCTTTTTCTTCTTGTAGTGTAGTATATGTATGTATATACTCAATAGCCAGCTTGTTTCAGATTATGACATGAATCTTTTTGTCTATTTATTTTGATCATTCAAATCGTGATTATGGATTGATGGCTACTACATACATATCACAGTCTTCTTTCTTTATGATATGCATGGTCTTCTGTTAGAATGGGATTGTGGGCATATTGTACAGAGAATATCGAGCTTTTGGAAAATGTGTTTTCAGCTTCGAATTTGAGAGAACAGAGTAAGAAATGATATGATAGGATAGGATAGGATAGGGGTTTATGAATAATAAGCCTCTTGATGACTTGATTGGTGGGATGTGGGATGTGGGATTGGGGGGTTGTGATTTGGTGGCTGTGTGATTTGTGTGAGGCTGCTGTGTGAGGGTTCTGTGTGATGGTGCTGTGTGGTGGTCTTGTGTGGTGGTGCTGTGTGATGGTGAGGGCGATGATCCTTGTTCTGCTGAGTATTCAAGATATGAGGAAATCGTGCAGTGGGGGTTTAGTGCCGGTATTGTGGGTTGGTGATATGGTGATATTGTGATATGGTGGTATTGGGGCGGGATGATTTGGGGAATATCCTTCTGGGGAATTCTTGATTTGAGGTGAGGGGTGAGGGGTGAAGGATCTCGAGGTAGGATGAAAAGGTAGGATAGGAGGAGGTGCAGTAAGCTAGACTGGGAAAGGAGGGGGTTGGAAAGAGGGGTAAGGGGATGGGATGGGATGAGCTGCGATATTTCTCAGGTAGGATTGTGAGTCTTCTGATCGGAGTGTGATTGTGTTAGTGATTGTGGTTGTGAAGAATACTAAATAGATAGATATGAAATCGAGAATAGTAATACTAATACTAATACACGATTTGTCATTGAGGGGTTAATATGGCGATATTGTGATACTGGAACTTCTCGGAAAATTCTGTGGTTAGACGGTATCTATATGTATGTATGTATGTATGTATGTAACATTTGATAACGAGTGTGGGATATGGAATTTTGGGTGAGTATAAAAATTGCTTACGTCACTGCCCTCGTTGCTCCTTCTAAGTTTGTGAGGTGGATTTTGGATTATATTACCCCGCTCTGAATATACTTTGTAGAGTTTGATTAATTATCGAGAGCAAGATTGATAATTTTCTCTTACTTACAACCTCTCGCAACCTTCTACAACCTTCTACAACTTCCCATAACTTTCTACAACAACAACAACTCCTCACCTTTCCCCATCCACACAACTTCCAACCCTTCAATCCCATTATCAAATCCAGTCGTACACAAGCAATCATGTCCAGCTACGGAAACGAAGAGCAATCTGACAGTTACGGCGGAAAACCTGATACCTACGGTGATAAACAGGAGAGTGGTATGATTTGTTTATTATTCCTTGAGCTTCCCTTTCACTTACTGATTTGTGGCAGACTATGGAGGTAGAGATGATGATACTGAGTCTCGTGGTATGTATCTTTTATTCTTTTCACTTTCTGTTTTGATGAGAATATGGACATGGTATGGTACTTGGTTTAGTGTGGGGCTGATTTGCAAGATGCAGGATATGGCAGTACAGGAATGAATAACACGGGCGGTAGCCTAGGTGGTGATGATAATGATAATGAGTCGGGTGATGCTTATGGCAACACTAGAGAGGCTGGCTATGGTAGTACCAGGAAGGATGACACGAGCAGTGGCTTTGGTCAGGATAATACAGTATCTGGTGATAGCTATGGTAGTACTCGGAAGGAGAACACGAGTGGCGGCTTGAACGATGATAGTGTCTCATCTGGAGATACTTACGGCAGCATCAGAGATGATAATTACGGTAGCATCGGAGATTATGATACAAGAAGCGGCTTAGGTGACGACGACCTCTCATCCGGAGATACATATGGCAACACTGGAAGAGACAATACATCATCCCATGATACATATGGCAACACCAGAAAGGATGACACAAGCAGCAGCTACAACAATGATGTCACATCCGCGGATGATGCATTTGGCTCTACCACTGGTGCCGGAGGTGATTCATATAATAATGACAAGACTGATGGATTTGGAGGAGTCAAGGCTAGCTCTTCTGGATACGGTGATGGTGTTACTGCTGACCTCGACGTCTCAGGTGGATATGATGGAGACAAGAGTGGTTCTCAAGGTTTGGGTGGAAGTGGTGATAATACTATATCTGGAGGTTATGGTGGTGATGACAACCAAACCTCCAGTGGTTATGGAGAGGGAGATTATGATGACAATGATCAGCCAACCTCCAGTGGATATGGTGATAATGACCAGAGTAAGTCTGCATCGAAGAAGGGCTTGAAAAAGGCCAAAGAATCGTTCCATAAGAACTGAAATGATGGTGATACTTTGGAGATGCGACGATCATTGAGTATGAGATTCTCTTTTTAGCGTTTGCGGGGGCTGCGCTGTGAATTTATTCACTCACACACAGTTCGTCTAGGGAGCGATGATTTGAATTCTGCTCAATTACCTGGGATACTAGTACATGCGGGCACGAAGATATTTGGGATGTGAATGCTTTTTTGATCTATTTAATTTATATGGGAATTCTGAAATGGACACTGGGATGCGGAGATATTCGGATTGCGATGAATTTCAGTCAATGGTATTTCTTAAGGCTATAGTTTCTCAATGAACTTCACTTTGGCCAGATGCTTTTCAACTTTGATTGTGACATTGGTTGGTTATCCGATTGATACAAAACTATCTTGCTTTTAACACCTCTAGTCTTCGGATCGAAACTTGGAAGAAAACTACTTTGTCGGCCTTTCTTGGGGACACTGCTCAGTTGTCTCTGAAAGTTCGGATATTAGAGACTATCGAGTGGATGGAATAATAGAAGTTACAAATGCCCCCAGCTCTAAGGGGGGCAATATAATGGAATGGCAGGTGTAGGTATCTTCGGTCAAAGTATATCATGTGGCAAGCATGAAAAGGACTCGAGCTTATTACTCAATTCTCATTCCACGAAACAACCTTTCCTCGATAGATAGTTTCTTAACATCCCGAGCTTCTGGAGAAAACTTGAATACTGAAGTAAGGCAGAAAAAACGACTTCGAAAATTGGTCAGAAAGCAGACGACGGGATAGAGGAATGTATGTGTTTGATGCTTCAGATTTTGATGTAGATACTTATGGTGAGGGTCTGGTGCGATGTTTTGACAGTTATGTGCATAGACAAGACAGTTTTTAGTAGTCGAGAGAACAGTATATGATATGGTTTCCTTCAAGGTAAACATGAAGGCTTGGGTTTGAGCATCACAAAAACGACTGCTCAATGCTGGTTGGATATGGAAAGGATGGTGTATGTATGAATACTACATCACTGACGTGCCGTATTTTATCAACTGCTCTTTATGATCTGGTACTAACTATATCATCAACCGTGTGAGTTCTTCCTCCTTTTGTGGTATTATAATTTGGAGAGAAGATATAAGAAAGCAGTTGTATGAAGGAGCGAACATGTACTTGGGACATGATCGATTAGACAATTAAGACGATGTACGTACTCCATTTTCGAGTACGGTACCTAGTATCTAAATAGGTGAACATTTATTGTAGATAAAATAAAGTTTTTGGAGTTTGCTGTGATAGGTTGACTGCTAAGGTATGTCATAACGTTCAAGGGAAGTTTGGTAACCTTGAAGGCGGCTAACGATTTACACCGCCTTTATCCTAAATGGCAGAATGGATTCAATAAACATATCAACGAATCCAACCTCTTCTCCCCACGACAATAAACAATTCTTGAAGCTTCATATAATACAACGCGTCAATTACTACTGCTGATAAATTTTAGCCTAAGCTCACTACATCGAAACTTATTCCGCGTCACAAAATTTCTGCATTGCAATATCCGAAAGGATCTTTCGACGCGACGCGTGTTGCTACAATGGCTGTTCATGATGTTGCCCCGGGCTACATTACTTTCGAAAGTAGAGTGGCATCTTACCGTAATGCACAACCCCTTACTGGTCGTAGGACGTCGACCACTGGATCAAAAGCTCCAAAAAGTCTCAAATGGCCACACAAATCCTTGCTGCCAGAAGAAGTATGAAGTATTCTATCTTTGTTTACTTATCGCTCGCTGACCTTGCGCAAAGCTTGCAAAAGCAGGTTTCTTTTACTATCCTTCGCAAGCCAATCCTGACAATTGCGCTTGTTTTCTCTGCCATAGATCTATTGATGCCTGGGAAGAAGGTGATGATCCATTGAAAGAACATTTAAAACATTCACCAAATTGTGGATGGGCGATTGTTGCCTCGATTGAGGCACAAGATGAAGAATTGAGCAGGGAATTTCCTGCTAGTTTGAGAATGGTCGAGGCTAGAACTGCGACATTTGCAGGAAAATGGCCCCACGAAGCAAAGAGGGGTTGGAAATGCAAGACTAAACAGGTATGGGCTGTCTATTACTCATGACGACATTTATACTGACGAGGTAACAGTTGGTCAACGCTGGGTGGAAATATACTCCAACCGCAGAATCGAATGATATGGCTACTTGTACTTATTGTTCATTGGCATTAGATGGATGGGAGCCATCCGACAAACCATTGTATGTTTGGAAATGTCTTCAATGACTACAGAAGCTAACCTTTCTCACAGGGATGAACATTTTAATCGATCGCCTGAATGTCCTTTCTTCATACTTATCGACGAGCATAACTCAGAACTTGCCTTGAAAAAATCAACTACTAAGAGGGGCAGAACATCGAAAGCATCGCGTTTATCTACACAATCCGCTGTTACTATTGCTAGCGATGCAGATGTTGAAGAGGGGGATAGCATCATGTCTACAGCAACAACAAAAGGCAAAGCATCTGGACCCAAAAGTCGAAAGGCACCTGCTAAAAAGGCAGCCCCAGCTCGGTTATCTACACAACCCGCTATTGATGTAGCTAGTGATGCAGACGTTGCTAGTGATGCAGGTGTTGCTAGTGATGCAGATGGTGCAGAGGGGAGTAGCATCATGTCTACAGCCACAACAAAAGGCAAAGCATCTGGACCCAAAGGTCGAAAGGCACCTGCTAAAAAGGCCGCCCCAGCTCGATTATCTACACAGCCAGCTATTGACGTTGTTAGCAATGAAGCTGCCGAAGAGGGAGACAGTATCATGTCTACAGCAACAACGAAAGCGAAGACATCTGCACTCAAAGGTCGCAAGGCTACGGCTAAGAAGGTCGAACCAATTGAGGCTCCTAAAGCCCCAACAGCATCTTCCAATCGTGGGAGAAAGAGGAAGAGTGACGACGAGATGTCTCAACCTGACCTTCCAAATCCCCAACCTAAAAAACGTACTACAAGGGCTAGTACGGCACAAGTTGTTATTCCTCAAGCATCCGCTGCACCACTACGAGCACCAACCTTTACAGTCTTGCAGAACCAGGCAGAAGCTTCGGACTTGCTTTGGATGGAAGGATCTCCACTGGAATCTTCACCCGGATCTCCACCCCCCTTGTCGCCACCCCAATCTTCAGTCGCGGACAACCAATTTTCAGACACAGAACATCAATCTTCCGATGCGGAGAACCAGTTCCCCGAAAGACCTAACACTCCTCCAAATCAAGGTTCTATAGCACCCAAAACTGCCAAGCAATGGGAGCCTGTAGATGCTGAGATGTTTTTCGGTGAAGAAGAACATGAACACTTCTTGGAAGCAATGTCGAATCTTAGGACAGGAAATCTAACCAAAGCGGAAAGCCAAATGTCGGTGGAGCAATGGATTTACCATACAGCAACGGTTGCTCAAGGAAAGCTTCTTGACGAATGCGAGCGAATGGTAGCAGCATTCGAGGCCGAGGGCATGAAGGCGTTGTCTTGTCTAGAAGCAATGGAAGTCGTCTGAACTTGAGTTCAAGAGTGCATGAGTTTAGTTGGAATACGTCCAAATCGGACTTGGATAAGTCTCTTTGGGGAAATGGGGGTATTGGCGTTTGAGCGGGGTTGTTTTTACTCTTTCATACACTAAATATTATATACCCCGTATCAAGACTATCAAATGACTCAATTCCAAACACGTATTGAATTTGTGCCTGTACCTAACGAGATCTGTGACGTCAATATTCAATTACAAGAATACTTTATTTACAGATTATTGGAACTTGAGTTCGATGAATTTAATCGCTTGAACAATATGTACAATTTTGGGTATATTACTATTTTATTAACTCTATTTACTTTTTTGAAATCTCGTTGCTCATCTCAGTTTTTATACGAGTTATTGTGCCGACACCTCCATAGACCCTATTGGATAGATTAGTATACATTGTGAGATGTTTTGCACTCTTGTTTTATTTCACATGGAGGTGATAGTTAAAATGGGATGGGAGACTTACAATGCTGTGTAAACCTGGGCGACATTCGCACCTGCATTCAAGACCTCTAGTGCTTGCTTTCCATTCGTGATGCCTCCAGTAGCGAAAATTACTTTCTGATCATTTGCTTTGTTGCCCGTGAGAGATTTTGCCTTTTCGGCAATAGTGGAGACAAGACCATCCTCGTTTGATCCATTAGTGGTATCTTGTTGTGGTGGTCCTCGGTCGAGTAAAGCTCTATATCTCTTAACCAAAGATAATGTTCTCTCAAACATTGGTGGTCCGGAAAATCCTCCTTGTTCTTCAAGAACCCTGCTTTCTCTGGCGGAAATTCTTATATCGTCTGGGATGAGCTTGTCTCTTCGGTTTGTAGTATTACCCACAATTATACCGTCGACACCACTTCTCCAAACAGCTTCGACAATACCCTCAATTTGCTCGTCTTGATCTTCATCGGGTGATACCTTGACCATAACTCTAGGCTTTGTTTTCCGATCTATGGAGATGGCGGCCCCGACCACTCCTTCTAAGATTCGGGATAATGGCTCAACCTTTTGTAATGTCCTCAAACCAGGGGTGTTTGGGCTACTAACATTGACAACCAAGATATCGGCATATGGAGCCAATCTCTCGACACAGTGTACGTAGTCTCTTTTAACGGCCTCGATGTCATCACCATTGGTATTTTTATTCTTGGCAACTTGTACCGCCAATAATTTCCCGTCCAACAAACTTCCTGGAGGAACACCAGCTTCTCCATTCAAGACCATCTTCTCAGCATCTTCACCTACACCCAATCCATTTTGATATGCGTATAAACGAACCCGTTCCCTCAATCGCATAGCCATATCATCTGCACCCTTTGAATTAAGTCCATATCGATTGATCAAAGCATTCTGACTCGGTATACGGAAAACTCTAGGTTTTGGGTTTCCATCTTGAGCAAGTGGTGTGCATCCGCCAACCTCGACAATCGCGGGGCCCATAGCAAACAAGGCATCTGGAACCTCTGCCAATTTGTCAAGCCCCGCAGATGTACCAATTGGATTCTGTAATTTCTGTCCCCATACTTCCACACTCAAATCTGCTTTATCTGTATTACCGTTTCTGAAGCTTCGATCGCGGGGATGGAGACCGAATGAGTAGAGTGTTTTGAGAGCTTTGGTTCCTACATGATGGGCCTCTTCGGCATCGGGATATATGGCACGTAATGCGGGAACCACAAGCCATTGGTGAACGCTAGCTCGGGTATCGGTAATATATAGGTAGCCAAAGCCGAGAGCGAGAGCTATCGAGGTTCCAACGAGGAGATTCTTCGATCGGGTAAGAACTGGGGATGTTTCGGTAGTGGTTGATACGAAGCGTTTGGTAGATATACGGGATGGAGAAGAGGAGAGAATTGGTCGCGATGTACGCAGAGTGCGCAAGAGAGGGCTCGACATATCGAATGTCTGTCCGGGTACGAAGGAAATGGAGGGATGGATTGCTTGCTAACGGGGATGTTTAAAAATGTTGTTCTATGCGTAATAATTAATCTGGCTCCGGATGAGTTATTATTCCGTTCCGTTCGAAGCTATCCACTCCATTTCAACCCCACGATCTTTAATGTTTACCCCGAGCATATCAACACAACGGTCATGTTTTCATGAATTTAGCAGAAGGTCTTTCTCTACAGATATTTCATGGAGTCAAAAGCCTACAAACTATCAACTGCTAGTACATTTGTATCGCCTTTCTAGCAACTAATTGATTGTCGACTACTGACTGCCACAAATCACCTGGCCAGTAATATTTGATATCAATTCCAAACCTCACCTTTCCGCACTTACTCATTCTATCTTCGATGATAAAAATTATTATTATTATTATGTGATTCTCTTGCTCAGTCTCTTGGGCAGCAAGAACTCTAAATGAGGTGGAGAGAGCAAGATTTGATTGAAGCTTCCGACATTTTCTCTTATCAAACACTGGTATTCTTTCATCGAACTGACTGGAAGGTTGGAGAGAAAGGGAAGTGATGTATCTTGGAAAGTTTAAGAGCCTACTCTTTTGGCTGATATATCTTAGATGGCTGATATAGAGATAATATGGGAGGAGAAGTCTCTTCTTATTTTCTTCTCCATTTTCTTCTTCACCCCCTTCTCTTCTTAAAAATTCAATTGCGCTCTACTCTGTATGCTTTCTCCTTGACACTTAGGCTCTCCTCTCCTAGCATATTTGGATCTACTTGAGCACTATTCCTTTCTCTTTCTCTTTCAAGATACATTTCTACCTTTCATAATCCATGGCTTACACAAGCTATTCAACTCTGAGTTTTTGTTACTCTTTCATCCGTTTTAATTCAATCAACTTAACTCAATATGGCAAATAAAAACTCAGATTTATGTTTTTTTCGTGTACTATGTGACCCTAGAGTCAAGTTGTTGTTGTTTCTTGTCTTGCCTAGTATGTGTGTCCAATACTATCCTTCACACTGCTCATCTAGCTGTGTAAAACAAATCAAAACTCAACTCAACCAAATTCGATATTCACTAATACAACCACCCTAAGTTTATTGAAACTGCTCCACTCAAATTCACTCCTGCCCGTATTGCGAATATTCTTTAAAGAGGGGGCTTTGCTTCAAGAAATCCTCTTCTTGTTTTCTTTCAACATACAACTATTCTGAAGTTTACTTTTGTGTACAAGACCAACTTTTTTTTCATCTTCTTCCATCTCAAAACATTCAAGGCATCAACTCAGCTCTTATTTGTTCTCTGGCATCACAATGGAGAGCCTACCTGAAGCAAAAGTAAAGGAGGATCAAATCAGAACGATGGACAAAGATCCAACAATTACGGTTGATATGAACCCAGATGTGAAAATGTGGTTGTCAAAGATACATGCACTTACAACAACTCGATACGAAAATTTCAAAAAGCTTAGAGAAATCGATGTTTTAAGGGAGGAAGCTCATGTTAAATATCGTATTCTGATTGTGAGTATCAATATTTGGCCTGCCTCGAGAATTTCAATGCTAAATTCATGTCTCTTGTAGGCAGATAATATGGCCAATTTCAAAAAGGACTTCCCAAATGCTTCAAGAGCTTTGCTGGCTGAATTTCAGAAAGTGGCTTTTGAAAATAACATTCTTGACGACTTGAATGTTGCGCGTAAGAAACAAGAGATCGTTTACATTGCCTCCCGTGACGAGCTAGAAGAGATGTACAAGACTTTCAACAACGTTTGTCCATCACTTTCACAATCCCCACTGGTAACAACAGCTGACATTGAGTAGCTCTTCCCGGAATACATTCCTCAAGATGTTCAAAATCGTAGTATCACTAGTTTCCCTGCTACTGATTTCGGGAGGATAGCAGCATTCTTCCGAACTTGTTCGCCTGAGGATGTTGCCAGGGAAATATTTACACACAAGGCATTGCCGGGCTTCAAAATCTATAGCTGCGAGAAGAGCTTCAATAGAGACGACCTTCCGCCATCATACAGAGCGCAGGTCGAGCGTGCACGACAGTTTCCTGACGACCCGGATCGCCTTATCTCATATGATACCCCAGGAGTCACTGAGAAAATGCGAAACCCACAACGCAGAAAAGAAAAGGACGTTTTTACTACTACCTTGGAGACTGTCTGGGTTTACTATCCAATTTGCAAGAAATATGGGCCGCGTCTTGGTCAGCAGGTTTTTCACAAATACTCAAATGACCAGGTCAATGGCTTAAGAAGGAGAATGATGATCTATGTTGAGATTTCAATTGTTGATGTTGAATGATCGAGTGCATCTAATTCAAATGAAGGAAGGCTCAGGGAGGACGACGTTTCATTCTATTTTTCAACAATTCAGTACATTACAGATAAAGGTATCTTACACAGTTGAACAAATACGCAATACCAGAGGCAGCATTCTGAATAGCCTTCTTTTGTGTCAGGATCTGGACTACTCTGCATCGCATTTGAAGACACTATTTGGGACAAATATCGCCTTACTGCTGGTTGTCTTCTTTGTACGAATGTTCTAGGGTTCATCTTGTTTTTCGGGGGAAAGCATGGCTTGCACAATACCTCACATTTGTATTTTCTTACTTCAGTTATCTCGCAATGTTAAAAGACTAAAATGTTATGCGGCTGTTTTATGAAACTGTGATGTGGTGACATATGGCAGTGACTAGGCCCTGGGATGTATATTCCACGCATTCTGATCTATTTTGTGAGATGGTTGTTGTGTAGAGTGATACATTGATATAACATGAGTTGTTTGAATTCAGGGCGATTAGTTTTGTGATTTCTAAATATGAGATCATTTGTACTGGTATCTAGAATGGCTTTTACACTAGGCATCTAAGGAATAGAGTGTAGATTGTGTATTATTGTAATCAGTAATGTCTTTTGATTTTCCTTTTATTTTTATTTTTACCTAGGCTGAATCTAAATGTTCCGCCCCGAATGAAACGACACAAACCAATAGATTGTAGCAATCTCTTCCAGACAATAAAACCCATTATTTCTTACCCACTTCTAAAGTCTCATCGCTCCATCCAAACCACTCCTCCATCCGCTTTCCTATTGCTACCAGCATAACTGCGTCCAAAACACGCTCGGGAGGGGGTTTGTGGAAGACGATCTTACCCTGTCCAAACCAAGGCGAGCCGGCATCAGGCTCGAGTTGAACGGCTGATCCTCTCGCACTTTGACTTGACACAAATCTAGCCTCGGCCATGCAGTTAACGAGAGAGTCCCAGGGTACTGTCTTAGTGCGCTCCTCGAAACTTCGGGTCGGGAACATGGTTTGAAATATGGCATATGAACTCTTTCTGACAAGTACTTTAGGCGATGTTAAAGGTGCAGAAGTTGCAGAAGTTGCAGCCGGTTCACTAAGTATCTCCACAGAGTTCTTTTCGTCATCTGTGTTGGGGAGCTTTCTGGTTTTGGTTTTAGAGCGAGTTGGAACGCAAGTTTCTCTGGCTTTTCAGTGCCTCATTGCTCTTGATCGATAAATTTTCCAAAAACTGCAACCTTTTTCGCGTGCCTGGCTGCTATCTCTGCGTGGATTTCAGCATTTCGCTTCTCAATCGATGCGAGGTATTCTGGGTCACTATCCGCAGATAGAATTGCGAGATCATGGTCTATATCTTCTTGGCCAAACCCTAGACGACGGAGAGTATATTCATAACGGGCTCGAACTTGCACCTATATTTGACTAAGTGCCTTTCTCTGTTGCTCAACAGTATCGAGCCATTGCTGGCTGAGACGTGTTACAGTTGGTTTTGGTGTCTCCATAAATTTCTTGGTGGGGTCTGCTAATAACTTTTCAGCCCTGATTCTTTGGCTCTGGCTTTCCCCCATGTGAATATTTTCATTGGGGAGCCCGGTCATACGATTGTAGTCTTTCAACAAGTATTGATCCTCCAAATGTTTTTCGACGTAACGACATCCACGACTATGTTCGAGTTGGGCGATATCCTCGGCTTCTCGTTTCTTTGCTCGAGGGTGACGTAATCGGACCATCTCAAGCATCTGATACATTGCTGCAAGGCTAGAAACTACTGTATATACAGTTTCATCCAGTCTAGCAAGCTCTTTGAAATTTTTGGTTTCATGGCACTTGGCCAAATGCTCCTCGAGCATAGCAAATATCATTGCAGGCGTAAGAGGAGAAACTTCCTCGAGCTTACAATCGGGGCGGTTATCGAGTATCAATAACGTCAAGCAAAAGTCCAACCTGTCTTTAGAAAATTCGAGGTTGGAGCAGTGTCTTTTCGCTGCCAACCAGAAAACGTGCCATGATTATTGGAAAGGGTGGTAACTTTGTACTCTCGCAAATACATAGGCAATAAAGAACCGAGGTATTTTGAACGTCGGCGGATTTGATTCAACAGCAATGCTTCGAGCGACCCTAACGCTGCATCATAAGCTTTTGATAGAGGCTTGAGTAGATCAAGGCTCTCATTCAAAGAACTTTGCAAGTTCTTTAGTTTTCCAACCTCGTCTACAATCCAACCCCAGGACCAGAACATGACTATATCATGAATAAGTAGAACTGACGATGCGAGAATAAACTTATGATAATTCTCAAGCGTTTTCCCTACGTTACTGGCCATCACGAGTCCAATATAGCGCCTAGCGTATGAAGGACGGTCTGTAGAAACCGGAGATGGTCTCCTTGTAAAGCTTCTCTTGTCTTGGCGATATTCAACAGAGAATCAATATCAAAATGGGGCGGCGCCGAGAATGACTGATCCAAATAGCGGGAAGCTGCTCCCGGTATGTGATTAAATCGTCCATTCAACGTCGTTGAGCCACATTTGGAGATTGTATCGAATGAGCTTATTTGAATTTCCATAGAATAGCCAATTGTGCAACCAAGAATTTGCTCAACCGTGGATCGAAGGAATGAAAGAAGATGTGCTTGTGCTTCGAGAGTGAGGATGGCTCTTGGAAATCCGACAGACATCCATCTATGTGCTTCTTCCCTTTTCCATTGCGTTAGGGTTCCATATGCCGACCCCGCTAGAATTATGCTATGGCTGTTGTAATCGAGAGCTAGAGAGCCCATGTCCCAATGTGTCTCAAGAATGAAATTATCATATGGGGCCCACTGCTCAGGGGAATATTGGGTGCGGTTTTGCAACAGACTCAGAAACATCACAGGGTTTTCTATCAATCCTTCTAAGTTTATGTAAGGCAGTAGACATGCATTACGATGCCCTCGCATATACCGGCTTAGCGTGATGTCTGCGCTGATCCAGTCATCGGGAGGAATTTTAGCCTGAAACGCTTTATTCAGGTGTACAAGAGGCCACCGATGCGGATATAAGTTGGGATCAATATCGCGTAAGAGGTCCTCGCGTTTATTGCGACTCTTCTTCTTCCATCTCTTAATTATTGAATCTCCATTGTTTTGGCATTGTTGTCGCAGATAGACTAGATTCTTACTTATGTCTGTGGCAAATCCCGCAGCCTTCTGTCGAGCTTCAACGTCAGCAAGTGCAAAACTATACGTCGTCATTTGGTGCTTCTGAGCCTCTTGAGACAGAAATTGTTGGACACATTCGCACGGAGGTTCGAAAGAGTGTCGATAACACCAGAATACTCCGTCGCGACGCGTGTAAATTGGATGATACGTAGGATAAGAAAGCTTAGCACGCCAGATTCTGAAGGGAGTTATGTTAGCAGAGATGAGGCAAAATCACAGAGAACAAGCTCACTCTTCCTGCGCTTCGTCGTCATCTTTACGCTGCTCCTTAATCTTCCAGACTATACTGTTGATTGTGAAATCTTTGTCCGATGAAAACGGAATCACCAGAACTACAAAATGCGCCCTTCGGCGAAAAGAAGTTTGTTTGTGCTTGAGATAGACGGTAAAGAAATTCTCAGACAAACTGGCAAACGAAGTAAAATCGGAGGTAGAAATTATCTGTTATACAGCTTTCCAAGCTAATAAAGCATACCGCGAAGAAGATGAAGTGTGGTAGCAGTAAGGTAAAATGAAAAGAAATCAAAACAATATGAAGCGAAAATCACTGCCAGGGAAAATAATAGATAGTGAATCATCATCCATCCTATTTGGGGAGAGAAAACAGGCGGAATTCAACCAAAATACACTGATAAATCGACTGTTAGCAGAACGACTGATTTTGAAAAAAGAGTTTTGCTGGGTGATCAATTGCTGCTCGTTTTTTCTTCTCGAAATGTCCTTCTAAACTTTACTAGCAATAGGCCACAGACCCCAAAGATGAGTTGAAACAATAGGCTAGGTATGTTCATTCATCTAGACTTTGTAGTTACTACTGACCTATATTGTTGCAGCTACAATATCAATATCAAATTCAAGTGAACAATATATCATCGTCGTTGTCATTTCGATGAAGTTATGATCTAGATCTTAAAAAGTTTGTGTGAGGAAACTTTTCAAAAAGTAGCATGATACTGGAATTTTGCCTTTGCTGCGATCTTCCGATTATGAAGTTGAGCATCAACTAATGAAACACAACCTGCATGACTGTTGTTGTCATTTATCACTTTGATATCGAGGAGGACGTTAAATTTAGTTACGGAAGAATGATCAACCGATTGATGCTTTATCAGCACAAATTTTGGAGCGGATTTAATTGAGGCGAACTTAGTTAAATACGACCTCAGACACCATTCATCGACCTCAACACAATATCAATTAATACATACTTAGATAATCTTATACATTAACATCAATGAACAGTTATATCGAAATAACAATCTCACTTACTTCATTTCATTCTACTTGAGGCAAAACCAAGATAGGGATTGAAATTCAAAGTATCGCGATGGACAATGCCAATATTCATGTGAAGCATGTTGAATCTACGGACGATGCCAATGCTCGTTCCAACCCAAAGCATGCCAAACCGATGGATGATGTCAAATTTCGAGTACAGCCTGTCGAAACAAACTATGGCAAAGGAGGCTTCCATCCCATACATCTCGAAGATACCTTCAAGCATGATCGCTACAAGGTCATACACAAATTAGGACATGGAGGATTCGCGACGGCATGACTTGCGCGAGATACTAAGCGAGAAAGATATGTTGCTTTAAAAGTTCTTGCAGCATGATTGTCAAGTACTTCAAAAGAGGTTGACATGTTACGTCGGATGAAGTCGAGGCGAGTAAAGTCTTCTTGAATTTAAAGAAAAATGTTTCAATTCGCATTGCGAAACCCAAAGTTTCAACCGCAAATTTCTCATTAGTGCCCTGTTCTATTCCGTACTTAAAATCCGGTTTCGCATTCAAGATTCTTGCTTGCGCTGACTAATTTTTCATCGTATCAGTCCCGAGCATGACGGAAGATTTTACGACATGTCTTTGCTAGATCATTTCACCCACAAGGGCCCAAATGGAGACCATTTATGCTTGGTCTCTGAAGTTGGAGGACCTAGCATCAGCAATTCAATTCTTGCCCAGGTGAATATAAAGGAAGCCGACGGCTGGAAGCGTCTGTGGCAAGGAATGTTTGCCTGCAAGCTATACATGGCTTGAATTATATTCATAGCACCGGTGTCGTTCATGGAGGTTTGTAATGCCATATAAATTCCTTCTTACTTTTCGATCAGCTCACCATAAAATTAGATGTTACTCCAGCCAACATTCTGTTACAGCTTGCCAACATCGATGAGTGAACCGAGGAACAAATCTATGAAAGACTAGGTGTTCCTCAGAAAGAAGAGATCATATATGCCAGCTCTAAGCTTCCAGTAACTGATTCTTCCTTTCCTGGTTATACCGTTGCCCCAATCAACATGAAGGAGGTAAATCCCAAGTGGATAGCAAATGACATCATAATAATCGATTTTGGTATCGCCTTCCTCCAAACAGCCCCATCTTTTGACCTTGGCACGCCCAAAAGCTATTGTGCACCTGAATTCTTATTCGGTTGTTACAGAAGTGTCGCTTCAGATATATGGGCTTTAGGATGTACGATTTTTGAGATTCGTACAGGATCTCGGTTGTTCAAATATGATGGCATTCCTAAAAGGGACGAGATGCTAATAGCTGCAGTGAGACTACTAGGCGCCTTTCCTGATGAATGGTGGGCTGCGTGGAAAGAAGGTCTAAAACGGTATAAACAACAAACAGAAATTGATGCAAGATCAGCAGGAAATATACTTGATCAAATTTTGCAGAGACCGGTACACACGATGGTGATGCTCCTCCTCATCGACATAAGCTTAGAAAAGAGCTTTGGAATGCATCGAAAAATTCAAGGGGCGTCCTCGGAATGATATGCTTGACGGAACAGAGCAGCTCGTGGAGATGGCGGAGAAGTTGAGAACTAGCGAAGCGGAGGCTATTCTCAAGTCAGTGAATGCTATTGACCAAGGAATATCTGTTTCTTATTCCAACAAAGCCGAAAATGGTTCTGCTGCGGGATCTCCTTCAAACCCAAAGAGTTCGGAGTTCAAGAGTTCAAAATCGAAGAGTTCAGATGCTAAAAGCTCAGAGAAGACACCATCTTCCGAGGGATTATCGACAGGCCGGTCCCCTAAGAAGGCTTTCACCAAATTTTCCGCACTGGCAGAGAAATCTAAAACGAAAACCTCTGCCAATGTGTCCGATTCAGAAGATAATGAGACTCAGAGTGTGACAGCTTCTACTGATGTCGAACGTTGCGGCCCTGAACATTTTCATAGTTATCTTGAGCCATCCGGCTTTAAGATATCTATTGCTGAAGCAAGAATTCTCGAGGATTTACTCCGAAAGTCTCTCAAATACCTACCTGAGGAACGAAGCACTGCTCTGGAATTATCGAAACACATTTGGTTCTCTGATATATCCAAAGAGGTCGACTAAGGCTAGCACAAGTTGCATGTTCTGTAAGTTGTTTGAAACCCCATTCTACTTGCAGGATTGGTTACAGGTTTTGTGATACATATATCGCCCATTCGTCCTATCATTAACCTCACAAGACCTTTCGTTCCAGTTACGTCTCATTTATTATTGCTTTTCATTTCCTTCATTCAAGATTTCCCATTATGCACCAAGCTACATTATTCACAATTTATCCACGGCGATCTGTAGGGGTGTGTCCTGGGTAACGCCTATCGCTTTAAACCGAACAAGACGGATTCCCGCACGGAGAAATGGATCCTGATTACTACAGACCTTTTCATTATGGCCTCCATCAATCGAATGGATTTTTGATTATCTTATTTTTGTGATTTAAAATGGAAAAAGAATTTCTTTGTACAAATGTTTCCTTGTGGAGGAAACGGCTTATGACCTACCCTCTATTACCAGAATAAAAGAGTAGAATTGTTCAAATGCCCTCGCATGCGCAGCGTATGCTGATATATTTCATTCTCGGCACTTCTTTACTAGTTTGAAATTATTTTACTTGTATCTTTTCACTTTTCGCCTCGCTATCTATTATTCTCTATCTGAAGTACTATCAAATATGTACACCGAGTATCGTTTGGTGCTATATAGCCGGCAACATAAGAAGAGGAACTGGAGATTTCCGCGACTGAAGGGGAAACTTACTATGTGGGAGATCTTTCCTTCTATTTCTAGTTATTGAGTATTCTAGGCAGGGTAAAACACAACTTACACCTGTGCACATTAACCATTGGACTCTCCTTGATAACACTTGAATTTTGATCATCTCAACAGTGAAAGAATAGTATCATTTGCAATTTGATATGTATCTGATAAAAAGCTTGAATGTAACGATATGCAATCAAGCTCTGGTAACTACTACTCATACTACACCCTCATGCCAACAGCATGCCGGGAAACCCATCTCCTCATGCGAAAACACAACCACGAAGGCAGCCTCTCCTGACAAGCTCACCCCATGTTTTGAACTACCTAGCTGCAAGCTCGATCCTTAATTGCTATCGCAATACACCAATAGATATGTTTGGATGTTAGATAGTCGATAAGAGATGGTCATTAGCAGTACTTCTTCATATCCCCCTCGCTTCTCTTTTCCTCTCTATCAATGTCTATATATTTCCTGTTTCGACTATTCAATATGAATCCAGGATCTTCTGAGCATGATAACTTCGCGTAAGTGAAATGCCGCGACCTATCTAAATTATTTGAATATGGCATCAATACTGTTCTGCATATCACTATCCCAAGTATTTACTTTACGGAACCGAGAGGGTTTCAATACCGATTCTCAAGGTTACACACCAGCTCCCTAATCAATTGCCGAATTAGCCTGGTTAGTCTAACTCGCTGATACTTCACCTTTCTCTTTCCCCTCGTCTAGGATCTTCATCACTTGCAATTTCTGTATTATTTCTTCACAGAAAGCCTGAAATGTATATAAAACAGCTACTCATCGTTATATCCATCCGTGAATTCATCCCTCTACCCCAATTCCTCACACAACCACACTCAGACACAAAAACCATCACAGGAGAATGAAAACCTCAATTCATATTGCATCTACCAACCGACAGATTCATCAAATTTTGGAGGGGAATAGATTTGTAGTTCCATAGCTTCAAAATATGACCCAGCTGGTTCCACGCACCTCAAATTCTCGCCTTGTATTTCCAACAAACACACAAATAAGCCAATCGAGAAAAGAAGATCAAAGAAATGCACTGCTTGATGTAAGCAGGCAGACAGGCAGAAGAGCTATGCTAACTAACGCTCGCTTAACATATCATTTAATTTCAAATTCTATTTTCGTGTCCTCCCCTCCCTCTTTCCCATCTCTAAACTGCAACTACCACTCAACAGCCCACCCGTTCTCTTCCAAAAACTCTTCAATCGCATGTTTCAATCCCAGATTGGGTCTTAGATCACTTGGGAGCAATGGCTCCCTTGTTAGGGGATCGGTACAGCTTCTTTCGAGATGTTGGAGGATACTTGTACGTTCGTAGGATTGGCCAGTCTTGGTCTGTGAGGGAAGCATGTTAATATCTTTTAAATAATGATGATTAATAGGGTCGATGAAGGGACTCTCAGGCGAGGATATAGAATACGGAAGATGAAAAAAAACATACCACAACAGGATCGATCATAACATTAAAACTGATCCCGTCAATCGCCCAATCGGGCATTTCTCTCCTCCTCCCTTCCTTTCCTTGCGTTTCAACAAGTCTGAATACCCTCTCTACCTCTTCAATCTTTTTCTCCCATTCTCCCGTGATTTCTTTAGTATCAATATCCATCGCATCCCCATTCCGTTCCCCATCATATCCTTCCTTTCTTCCCCCCTCCCTCTCCATCTCCTTCCTCATCAAACCCGTTACCTCCCCCAATAAATAGCCCCTATCCCTCCTCCTCCTCTCCTCCTTCTTCTCCCACCCCTCCTTCCTACACCTTAGTCCCAGCTCTAAGATAAGCGGCAAACTCTTCCCGCTCCCCACTAGTCCTTTCCCTCCGATCGGCATATCCTTTATACAATGTTCCCTCGCCATTTCCGCAGCCTTGAGCGCGGAATCATAGTCGCGTAGTGCGTGATAGGCTTGTGCGATGTTATAGTATGCTTTCATGTATACGCTATTTATGGGGGCGGAGGAGATAGCTGCGATAGCGGATTCAGAAGAGGCGATTGCTTCGGGGTAGCGGGCAAGTTTGAGGAGAGCTTTGGACTGGTTCGTGTGGAGAATCGGATTGAGAGGGTCAAGGGAGATGCTGGGGAGTGGCGTGTTAGATGGGGGTTATCTGACATGATAAAGTTGGGTATATGAACAATGAGGAGTAGGAAGCAGAAGGGTTGAAGGAGTGCGCAAGACTAGGGAAATCAATCAAGAATATAGACTAACGCTTTACTATAGAATTGTTCAGCAGCCTCATAGTTTTTGTTTTGAAAATGATCATTTCCCTTGTTCTTAAACTCGAGAGCTTTTTTGGGATCGTGAGGTAGATCGGATCCTGCCATGATGCCACTTTACGGCGGAGACGATAATTGGACCGACTGTGAGTCTGAGAGTCTGCGACTAAAGCGATATAGACCTAGGACGTATAGATACTAGGCCGTCCAGTTTATTCACCCAAAGGATGTTTATTCGATATGCCGGTGTAAATTATTTGTTTGTGTTGATTGGTTATGGGGGTTGATTTCAGCCTCGTTACACAAGAGGGTTGTGCTGTTGAGGATATTATTGAAACGTTGTCTGAAATGAACAAATTTGTACTGAAGGATCGTATTACGAGCAGATTGAATGATATTAATTTAGGATAAGAAGGAAAAGTTTGTTGTGTACAATGAGTGTTGGCATTGGATATTATTGGAGATGGTAAATGTCAGCCTCGCGAGAGGTTGGATTGGTAATTCCAAATTTGGAAGGTTCGAGAACTTCGAGAACAGCCTTGCTATGAACTTCTAGAGCTACATGAAAACCAACATCTTATATAATTTTGGGGGATAAATGCTACATGTTAAGGGCATGGAAATATGGTGAGGGTGAGTGTGAATGTGAAGTCTAATTCAGATAATCTTTTGTACAATTCGATATTTTGTCTACCATGCACTTCTTGTCTTCACTCCTGCCTCCCAACCCTGGACCAGCGACATAAACTTTAAAAAGGCTAGAAGAAAACAATGTCAGCTTGTGGCCGAGTGAATGATATGTAACTGGCGTGGACTTTTTGTTCTGGTCAAGAACTCGGTTCAGGAGAGGAGTCTGGGCGGAAGGAACCGATGTACACTTGTGACATCGGCTTCTTGACGCTATAGATAGCAATTTTATAGCCCAACGATTTGCCATGTCAAGATCTTCTTTCTCCTAGCCTAAGAGCCAACTGCCAATTCTAGTAATGTCAAACAAATAAAAATAACGTACGTTGTCGGATGCAGGAATTTCCTTTCTCCAGCGGTCACCAATAATTGGAATTTTCTGTTTAATTATGAGCCAAAATACTGCAATATACCATAGTATGCCAACTTACAACCATGATGTCGTTTCGTACTCTAGGGATGTCGGAGAAGAAGAAAAGAGCGAAGAATCCAGCGGTAGCACCAAATCCTGCTAAAGTAAGGCCACTGCATGCCAATATTAGCCAGGTTCCCAACTCAATTCTGCCATTCCCAAGTATAGCATGAAATGTATCATCTGAATGTATAGTATCGTAGTTCCAGACTTCACACGGCCCGGCGTATTGATATCGTGCCCGTTCAAAAAAAAACTACATACACCTTGGAAGCTGCCTTTGGGGTCCATCCGGCGATGTTTGGTTGAATCTTGTATCTGCGGGTCCATCAGTTTCTGATTTCTTCCTTGAAAAATCGCGCATCGTACTTAGGCCCATAGGGAGACTTGTATGTCGAGTATGAGACAGGTCCCTTTGGAGGAGTGATACCTGTGGAAACGTGGAACTGAAAGCGCAAATCTTGTCAGCAAAATGTGCGGAGCGGTTTCCACTGGCAGGAGACACTCACATCGCCGTTGTTGCCCATTTTGAGGAGGAGGATGTGTGGTTGGTAGTTCAATGGTAATCTTGAGGTCGACGATATATTCGTTATTGAGAATGTTAGTCGGCGGTAGCCGGAAGAATTATTATTAGCCTCAGGCATTATTACATAATCATTTTTAGCATCGATGATCTCTCGAAATTCCAAGATCGTTTTCAATTTAATTTTTTCAGAACATTTCAAAGAATATGCTTACGTTTAGACGTTGTATTTACTCATCTACTAATTTTACCATTATTAGAGATCGGAAGTTTTAGAAAGGGTTCGAATCTATTCTAATATTGTATTCCTTGCTTCATTCTATATTCCCAAGTGGGCGACATACCTCAATTCTTGCATGTTTGCTGCTGCTTTTCTCCTATCTGAACAAGCGAACTTTTACCTAGTATCAGAAATGTCTTGAGACTTGCTCCCAAAAACACTCTAGCCGAAGCTGAAATGTTCGAATGAGAGATTTCCCATATGCATACCGATATTCTTCTCCTCGTTGCTACTCAGTCATTCCCCGGCCATTATTCTCCTAAAATCCAAAGATGCAAAGGATTTTCTTTGGGGACGTATCAGGGTCATATGCTTTGATGGGAGTGAACTGGTGTACTTTGGCCCTGGTGGCCATGAATCGTTGCTTATATTGACTCGGGGTCTCCTCCGTAAGCTTTTCTTGAACAATAAAAGTCATCTGCAACTTCTATTCGGATTGTTTTTTGTTACATTTTCATGTGATATTTCAGCCAATTTAGTTGCATGGACTATTCTTCACAATACTTCCCATTACCACCGACCCTTTCGTCCGATAAATAAACTTTTACCCCTTCGATATAACTTCCGTATGCCTTATTTTGCCGCGAAGCTTACCTAGGTATCGAACGTGCATTTTGACGTTCTGCGTTGGCCGAATTCTATACATCTGAAAGTAGAATGAACACTTTTGATGGTTGGCATTGTTTCGCAGCTTCCTCACGCTCGGGTCTACGATTGTTGAAAGAAATCCCTTTCCACAATCGTATTGTTCTTTCATTACACTTGTTACAGAGTTGTGCTCGTAACCTCTCTATCGTACAACGATGTTTGTCATTATCATCGTCGAATGAATTTAAGGTTAAGATATATTGTCAACTAAAATAATAAACTAATAATATTTCCCCTAATAAATATTCTAACTTTTACCTAACGTACCTGACTTTTCAAATCAACGGATTCTAATTCGTCCCCGCGTTATTACTTTTTATGTCATAAGTAATCGTCTAATCGTCCCGCATAATCTACATGCATCCGATCGAACGAAACCTATTCCGCTTATTTCCGACATCGATCATTTTCTCTATCAGGAAAGAGCAATTTACGATTTAGATATCCACGAAATTCAAAAAGTCTGTGCAGTATAAACATATTTACCGTTGGAAAGCAGTCGTTGCTAGACAAGAAACTAATCATCCCGTGTTCCCCTCATTTTCTCTTTGGTATCCCGTCTTCCATTCCTTGACAAGATAACGAGGGTCTGACATTTAATTCCTATTCAATTTCGTGATTTAAGCCATAAACACAATCAAACAAGGAATACCAGGAAGGAAGTGCAAGAGCCGAGTACACCCGAGGTTCAATCACAACACCAAAAAACAGTAAGGACGACCTTAATCAAATATACTTTAATTCATCGAAATCACCCGCGAGGATTAGCATTTACCATCGAGTTTTATAGCAATTTTACTCCTACAACGAACCTACCAACACATCTGCCACTTCATCGATCATACACACGATTCAGAACAGGAAAGGAATCCACTAAAAACCACCTTGAGACATATCCGCTTGGACGGATCTAATGTACTTGAGCGGGTCACTACATCAACAGCAGCCGCCTCCATACATTATATCGTCCCACGATTTCCCTCCACGCATGAAATATATGATCCACAATCTTCCATCTGATATCTCTTAATACCAATAGCCTTGGACTCCTCGAAGATCAAGCAATAACACGACAGCCACCCACCGGTCTATAAATACTCATAGATCGTACGGCACACAACGACCTTGAACCGTCAACATCAACATCAACATCACACAACCCACCTCATCCAGAATGCCACCTCCAGCCCAACAATCCCGTCCCTTCCTCTCAACTTTCCTCGCCTCCTTCCGCTCCTCCCAACTCTCCTCTACTCCCATCATAAGCAACAATAGCTCTTCCTCGCACCAAAAACCTGCTCAAGCACATTCACATTCGCAATCCACACCTTCACAACCGCGCCAAATAAGTACCAGCACGAAATCAAACACTGCATCAAGTGCTCTAAGAGGGATCGATCGAAATCGTGGAACGAACGGCGGAAGTAGTCCTGTGGGAAGCTACGATTCGAGTCCTAGTCCCGCTGCCTTGAGTTATCTGAATCAAAACCAAAATGCAAATGCGAACTCAAATATATCGAATCCCACATCTCCAACCTCAAGTTCGAATCAGATCTCAAATCAAAATGCACCGTATCATACGAACAAATATGCAGGCTTCAAAACATCAGCAGATAGAAGAGGAAGCGATAGTAGCTCGGAAGGCTTTCGAGATGTGATGGGTAAGGAAAAATGGTATATTGGGGGACGCACGCAGGGTGGAGAGGAGAGATACTTTCAGCTTGGAGTGATAAAGAGGAGAAGGAGTGGAGGGGAGATGAGTTTGGATCGATTGAGTTTGTGATGGTGTGTGATGTAGAAAGGAAATGGGTATGATAATAATATCCCAAAATAGTATGATGCTAAGGGTGTCGGTTCCCGAAGACAATTCAACATTCAAAGTAGACTCAGTCACTTAGATGATTTGAATGTTCGAAATGGATGCAAGAAATAAAAGATACCTCTTGTTGGTCTACAGTCTAGCCGATTGGGAAACTCGTGCGTAACTGCGGACCTTGTTCGATGAAGCAATGGGCGCATGAATCGGTGATTTGGAAAGAAGAATGCTTACAACACTATACAAAGACGGCGTATATTCCGGTACCACAAGAAGATTGAGAATAGGGCTACTGCTCATGAACTGGCGTTGGTGATGGGAAACGGAAGGGGTGTTGAATTATTGGAACCGGATTTGTTATACCATATTACATCATATTATAAACATATGGAACAGAACGGAATATGGGGATTTGGGGATTTGGGGCGTTGGTGATATTATATCAGAATGGAACTTGCAAGACTCCAACCAGATAAATAAATAGGAACGAAATGAAAAAAATAATATTGAATGAATACTGTATATGAATGGGCTGGGAAGTGAGTTAGTAAGTGAGTGGGTAAGCGCAGGAAATCAGGAAAGGTGGGTATGGTCTTGGGAAGCAGTGGGATAAGTGAGATGATGTAGGATAGTAATCTGTCCTTCAATGTTTATCTATATCTATCTTACAACTATATGTACATGCTTCACAACAACAACATACATTCGCGCTCTAAATCACCGACTGATTCCATCCCATAATAGCCCGGTTTGTTCTTGAATTCCCCTTCCAACGAACCTTGTATACCACTCAAACTTCTCCCCCCTCCAGCTTCCACATCCCCAAAACTAAAAACCACCCCACCCCCTTAAAAACATGTCTACCACATAAACCTCTGCACTCTCCCCGGCTCTTGCACCCACTCAAATCCCCGATATAGAAATATATACCCCGTAACCCCATTGATCAATAGATACCATATCGTCTCGGCGTGTAAACGGATATTGATCTTGGGGGAGGCGGAAATTGTGAGAGTGGGGAAATGCAAACGCAGGAATATGAAAGGGAGGATGAAATAGCGGGGTTCGACGAGGGGAGCGGTGATGAGGGAGAGGGTGGTGGTGAGGAGGAGGAGGAAGAGTGTTGAAAGGGGGGTGGAGGGGAGTAGTGGGGTAGATGAGGGATTGTGGTTTGCGTTGTTGTTTTTGTTTTTGAATTTTTCGAGTTCTTCTTTCTGGAGTGATGAGAGGCGTGATGATGTATATTCGGAGGGAGACCCGGAAAGTGTTTTGAAGATTAGAAAGAAACTGAAAATGTATATGGGAGCGAGGAGGTAGCGGATCAGAGGGTGTCGGAGGATGCTGTATCGGAATACGTAGAATATATAGTGTCGATTGTCGGCGAGGGTGAATGGATGGATTATGGTGTTGTATTTTATGATTACGAGGGAGCCGAGGAGAGATGCTAGGATGAGACCGAAGGTTATGAGGGCCCGGACTTGAGTGTTGAGAGAGAAAGTGAGGAATTTGGATGGATGGAGAATATTGTCGATTGAGTTTAAGAGGAATGAGAAGAGAGCCGGGATGAGTAGTGGAAATGAGAAGAAGGCAATGAAGGGCCAGAGATATAAAAGTTGTGAGAGGTGAATGGTAGCGACGTGGTTTGATTTATCGCCTAGGACAACGCCGCCGTTGATGAAGACGAAAGCACCAAATGTGATGAGGAGTGAGATGTGGGGAATCAATTGGAGGAGGATAGTCGAGAGGCGGGTTATGGCGGTCCAGACAATTGAAAGGGGTGTGAGAATGAAATCTGGAGGTTGTTAGCTCTTGTTGACAGGGTGAAAAATATGGATATTGACGGGGAAACCGGAATGAAATAGGAATTACCTTCGAGACCAGCAGCATGTAGAGGTGGATCATGTGGATGCTCCGATTTTACAAGCTCACCAACTTCTTTCAGATACTCCTCCATTGACGATGCGTGGAGGTGTCTCAGAGACGGAGTAGCAGGACGATACGTCCCTTTCATTGTCCTCACAGCCTCCATTCCCCCTAAGAACACGGCAGCCCAGAATATATTTGTCTGTCTCATACACAAAGCCAACACACCACAAAGATAAAACCATGCACCATCTCTCCACGATTTGTGAATCTTCTTAGATTCTGCTTGCTCAAGGAATTGCTTATACAGGTATAAAACCACACAAGTAGACAGCACATCCGTATAATACAACCCCGAGAAGAAAAATAGAGGAGGAAATAAGGCAATATTTGCAGCTGTATATACTGAATCTGCAGATCTCAACTTAGGAACTTGATCTGTACGGTTTTCAACCCCGGCTCGAAGAATAAGATTCCGACATTTCCAGGCAAGCATCATAATAGATGTGAGTGCAATAACATTTGCTATCCGAAGAAAATGTACACTGCATGTTGTGAATCCAGAGACTATGCTCAGAAAATGACTCCACCAATATCTGGTTTCTGGTCAGTGATGCTTAGGATAACATATTGCCTGAAGGGAAATCATACAACCCGGGTGGTGTAGTAAGCTTTGGATCCCAAGTACCATAGTCCCATCTACAGTATGCTTGAGCTTGTGGTATATGGAACACTTCATCCTAGATAGTATGAGCTAGTGCATCAAATCGAGATTCAAATGAAGAGAACTATACTAAATAAGGTTCGGGGACATTCTTAGTCACCTGATATTCCCAGAACCCGGCAAGAGAAGCCACAGTCAACGGAACGGCAAGAGCGGTCTTGAGACCTAGTCCTCCCCGTAGACTTGGGTCTGATCTGCCTACGGCAGTGAGAACTCCCACGAGGAGAGTGGAAATAGCACCGGCCATGAGGACACCTTTTGGCGTTTGCGAGATGTGGCTTTAATTTATCTTATGAATACGGTGAAGTTCTTGATATCATAATTGAAATTTGAGTATCTGATTAGATATTAGCACAATATCGAAATCAGTAGGATATGAAACTCACGAAGAGATTGGTTGCCGTAAGAAACAACGATGATTTTGGACCCTCGAACTGTTAAAACATGATATTCATATTGTGGCAGTGCAAGTGTGGCTGAACAACCCACCTCCACATGAACGAAACATATTGCACACCATTTGCTTTCTCTACTACGAGTATTCAAGTAACACAACGGCAGTAATCTGACCTGAAAACCCAGAGAGCCCAGCGGCATTCAATTTCCTCTTCCTCTTCCAATTGTGTTTGTTTCGTGTTTGAGCTGCATTCCATCACCAGTTCATCGCCTTCATGCCTGTTGCCGCATAGTTCTTCAGATATCTTAATCTCAATACCAAGTTCCTGTATCGCTTGCCCAACGCATCTATTATCCAAAAACAAAGATCCACCGTATGGACATGACCACCGAGAAGATCGCTATCTTGATCTAGCATATCGTCCTGGAATTTGGTGGATAGTCCGAGAATAGTCATTTCCTTTCTCGCATCGACTTTTGCTTGCTTCTCAATAGTTAATTGGTCCACTCTCATTTGAACAATGGAGATTGCATAGCTACATATAGAGAGTTAGTGTATACCTGATGTCTTTTTACGGTATGAAATACTCACTCGATGAGAGTGGGATCGCGATCATCACATGCCATCATTTTCCTGGGTTTGGAGTTATCTTTCCAAGATTCAAAGATCATCCACGCTGCCTCATGTGTCCAACCAATATTCAACAAAGCAGCCATACATAACGCGCTCTCTGGAAGTATGACGGGTGGAAAGGCGGACGCATCAACCGGTGCGATGGTAACGAAATATTGGATTGATTGTTTCTTCGCTCGTATGGAGCCTTCTGGAACTTCTTCTTGTTTCTCGCAATAGCTCATGCCTACTTGAAACAGACTCATTAATCGGTGTACACGATTTTATGCATATACGAGACGTAACTTACTTAAAAAGGCCGGGTTAATTTTCCACTGTCCTTCAAATTCATTTCCTAAGATAATTTGCTTCTGCCTTAGAAATACTACTTCTTCGCCGCTGAGGCTAAAAGATGGAACCCCATCTTCATAGGGAGGAAGATGCATATAATCCCACATAGACATGGTCGCGACAAATCCAAGTTTTGGTTGCAAAAATTGTTTCATATCCCGGTGATTGGATTTTGGAAAGGATTGAGCTCTTCAACTAGATGATTGAAAGGGTTGCACTTGCCTAAGATGGGCTTCTGAACATTAAGTTTGGCCACCATCTCCTTCTTTTTTTAACCCATACTCTGATTCGAGGCTTTCAATAGTTCGGATTGAGGTATCTGGGAACAACTTTTAGGAAGATACGTTGGGAATGAAGAAGATAGATACGATCTTTGCACAATGAAGAACCACCCCATACCTTGATGAGACAAATTGTCTTCATACAACACAAAGCCACTGTTCAAGATTACCGAGTCGGTCCACCAGCTGCTTACGTTTCATATCTCGCAAGTTTTTCTGAGCCTCGGAAACCTGAGATTTGGGGTGGACTGCAAATTTTGACTTTTTGAAGCGATAGGTGGTTAAAAATGATGAGGTAAGAGGGTCTCTAGTAGCTAGCATTTGAGTCTTTCCTTCTATGCTGCAGGTTTGGAATGATGGTAGGAAGGATTAGCGGATGTTACTTCGTATCAATATCTCTTCAAACCTCATCCCGACGAGATTTGTTGCACATCGCGGGAGCATGTAAGGTGTTGGGCATTATTATAAAATACTATGCGTCGCTCTTCCCTTAGCGTTCTGCTTATTGTGAAGTCAAATGATAAGTGAGATTTGTTGCGCATCGCGGACCCCTACAAGCGTTTTTATTTGATGTTTGTCTAAATGCTAGAGATTGTTAGTTTCACTTAGCTGTCTATAGCGCATGGCTATGGCTGGACATGCAAGCTTGTATGTCTAATCAGTGAACACAGAGTTCATAGACATTCTTCGCATATTCCGAAAATTTGATTATAGTTCGAATACTCTTTGCTTTTACATCTATCCGACTATCACCACCCCAAACAAAAGAGCAGAAACCTCTGGGTTCAGTAATCAACATCTACCTTCAGTTTATAGGCTAGTCTGAGACCTCTCTTCTGAGTCTGCTGATGATCTCAGATTACTAAGGTGTTGGCTAGAAAATAAAGCATAGTTGTGTCTCGTCTCTTACCTTAAATCACTTGGTATGAAGCTCAGTCACGAACCTGGACGGCCCAGTGATTCCACTTCAAGTGGGTTTACTTTTGAGACCAATCCATGTTCCGCATAATACAGCAATCTGGCAGCTTCACAAAAATCTCAAGCTACTACCTTCCAACACCCGGAAAGTAGAAAATCTCAGCTGTAATTCCTGGTTGTGATAGAACCAGGTGGAAATTTCCAGGATGTATTTGATAAAAAACTAATGGTACAGTAGCAATACAGTGATAGCACAAATACAATATCCCTCACAGCAGAAGCGGTAAACAGCAGTTCTGACATACAATGATGGTTCCCACAGCGCCAGAATATAAGAGTTTTCAAAGCGGAGAATCTCATTCTGAGCCTACTGGTCTGTCGTCCGGCACTGCAGGGACCACCCTCGTTCTCGCTCTGGGAATGCATTGAGTCCTCCAAATACTATGAAAAGACGATGTACTTCGATGATGTTAGCAAAGTATAAAATGTATGGTGTTGAGTCGGAACTTACTTCTTGTATCTATGTATGAAGATACAAATGGGATAGTCCCGCAGCACCAAATTGTGACAAATCGATGTTTCTCTGGTGCCACAGGAACCACCACCATTACCATCACTCTGAGAACAAATTTCCGAAAGAACGGCTTGTAGCGCCTACAGGTATTAGTATCCTGAAAATCGAAGTATATGTAGTCTCTGAAAGGTGCTGAGTGAAGACTTACACGTGAAAATGATTGAAATTCCTGGTAGTGGTTCCCGCAGCACCCAATCATCGTACTGTATGTAAACTCCGCGACAAGTGGGTATTGTGCGATCGCCGCGAGGACCACCACCATGAGCCAACCAGTAATCGTTTCTGGTGTAGCTGCAGCAAAGCGCAGATTAATAGCGAGTTCGATGAAACGCAGACCTGACTAGTGTTAGTGGTTTTCACTGGCTTAGTGTATGATGACTTACGGGTCAGCCATTCTCCAAGGACGCTTTTGCGGAGGAAGTCATCTCATGGGTGGTGTGTCTTGTTTCTTCGTAAGCTATCTTGCATCAGCAAAAGTTGGAATATTCTCATGCTGGTGATCTTACCACCCGCTTGCTGACATGAGGAGTTTGCAAAAGTCTTTTTGCGAGCTTCGCCGGCTCCGTTATAGGTAGCTTCGAGAGCGCATTGCGACTGATAGAGCTAACGAGTTTTTCTCTTTGACCAAAAGGTCTGGGTAATCCTGTTAAACTCTGACGTACTGGAAATAGAACATTGTAATTACTCGAGCAGTGTTGGTTTATTCGAAATTGGAATTTTCGAAAGAAGAAACTGACAAGAGAAAGAATCTTGATATTCTAATGAAGTCAAAAGAAGATCGAAGACTTGAGCCTAAGATAGTTTTGGAGAAAATTTGAATAAAGAAGATTTAAATTTGTGTGCGAGTGTGAAGTTTCTTTAGTCTCGGAAGGGATTCACCTCTTGTTACGAAGGCAATCTCCGAACTTAACCGATTGATGGAAAGAGGATTTGGATAGGGCAGCATTGTGTTTTCAGTCTTTGGATAAGGACGCCCAGTACCAAAGGACAAGACTGGATGGGAGAACCAGAAGGTAGTTCGTTGATCGATTAGCAGTCACTCCAACAGAGCAGAGTACCTTTGATCCTGTGAATATGAAGCACCTTCAATATACATCTTCCTTGTTATTGACGATATAGAAGTTTTTTATCACAATAAAATTGGATAAATGACTATTGATGCCGGAAACGAATTGAACAATAAGTCTTTGATCTTACAATTTTGATTTCCCATCACATCAGGCCCTGTATATCAAATTTATCGAGTACTAAGATCCATTCTGTACAATCGAACTTCATTGACAAGCAAGTCTGCACCTGTAAGCCTTCTCATATTAAAAGAGCTTGACAAAAGGCTCATCTTTATCTGCGCCTTTCCTCACAGGTGATGAGCTCCTCTTCTTCCCCAACCCCGAAATATAATTAAGATCTCATTTCACTTTCAGCCCATCTTTCTGTGCAACTCTAGGATATCCTTCTTCCCAAATGCATCAGCCACATCCAAAGCAGACGTCCCTTTTCCATCCTCTTAAATCAACGCAGTGCAACCTTTCTCGTCCCTTTCCTCCAGTGATACACCGGACAATATAATTTTTTCGTCAAATTCCATCATTTCTTCCTTGGTATCTTTATTCAACAAAAGCAAACAACGCCTTTTCGTCTCCTTGTCTGTGCAGTACTGAAGCATAATTTTGAAAGTTTCAATGTTGTAATTCTTGGAATTTGCTACGCGCTCAATGATTGACAAGCGTTTCACAGGTTGAACATCACATCTGGCGCCATTCTTGACCAAGAATTGAATAGTGTTGTCAAAACTATCGGTATCTCTGGTCGTAAATCTGTATGCGAACAAGGCTTCAAGACATGATTCACCATCTGTAGAAAGGGCACTGTAAATGTCATAAGTCAATTAGCGAACTCAGAGTAGCAATCAGATTACAAAAATGGAGTTCAACACAACACGGCGTGACGGAGGGGTAATAATAGAGAGTAGACTTACGAAACATCGGCTCCATGATGGATTAGTAGCTTTAGTAATTCGACATCTTTAGTTCGGGCTAAAACATTGTATATTGAGCTATGTCCTTTTTCATCCGTTATCGTCGCATTGGACCCTGCGTTTAGGAAATATCGGATGCCCGCTTTTGCGACGTTTGTACGAGATGTAAAACACAACCAAAGAGGAGTACGCCCATTGCTGTCTTTTGCCTCGAGATCTGCTCCATACTTTACGAGCAAGTTAAGAATTTGTTCATTAGCATGAACTCGATTGTCATCACCCCATCTTTCTGCAAGAACATGTAATGCTGTGCTCTGAAAATACTTTCTATCTTGAGGCTTTGCAGAATGCTGCCGACGATCTAGCAATCGTGGTTCGGAAAAAGCATTCGGATCTGCATCCCTAATCAATACTTGCTCTACACAACTTGGATTCCCACCCATCGTTGCAGCGTAAAGCATAGTAGTGCCGGTGTATACACAACTTAGCGAGACATTAGTGTTGGTAAGTATGGCTCGTACCGCTTCCGATTTTCCATTCATTAAACATCGCCATAATGCCTCCTCAACGCCTCTCGTTTCGAGGAAAGGTATAGTCACAAGGATAGTTTCTGTATGTCCATTTACGCACATATAATCCAGCGCAGTGCCAGGTTCACCTTCTCTATCTCTACCGTACACTTCTAAATCAAGCTGAGAATTGTCATCGGTACTTCTGGTTGCATTCACAGCAGATTTCAGTAGAGCCAGTACGATGGAAGCAAAATTTCTGCGGGCAGCTTCGTGAATGGGCCTGAGGTGAGAATCATCTTCATTGTCGAGTATGACACGATGTTGTAGCAAAAGCTCAACTATTCTGAGATGGCCACGTTGACAAGCCCAATGTAGTAGAGTACGGCCTCCAGGATCTTTAAAGTTGATATCCTCGGTTTTAAATAAGAGTAATTTCAAATAGCTACTCATTCCGCTGAACGCAGCCACATGCGCTGGCGATGGTACTAATGAATCTTTCGTGATAAATCGAATGCCCCATTCAAGTGTAAGCCACCGTCTAAAGTCTATATTTTTCGGATTTAAAAATGATGATACTGCATTGAAAACAGACTTGTCCTCAATATCATAATTATTTCCATGGTATGTCCAGTTTCGGATGGCGTAGTCAAGGAAAGGGTGATCAAGCTTTGCCTTCCGAAAACCGATGCTGTAAAGGTTGGCTATTGACCAATCACAGCAACACTCATCATGTCCACGATCACACCTAGGGCATTTTACTCGCGAAACATCATTCGATATACTAATGGCGTTAGTTAGTGTACCTGACTGCATGTAAGCTAAACAGGTAAGAACCAGGCATTTATGCGCAGAGTTCTGATCGAGAACAGGGAACTGAGGAAACGACCCAGAAGGATTGTGCTGAGCTCGATTGAAATCTAGAAGAAACTCGGTGAACTAGTGATGGATAACTTGAACCGATTCGTCATTCATGATCTCAAGTAAGGGACCGCAAGCCGACTTTACAATGGTCTTGGCACTGGTCAAATTGTATGATGGGTAAACAAATGCCAATAGATCTGAAAGTTCATTGAGACGAAGAAGCCGAGAAGAAAATATCACTGCGTTAAGAATGAATACTTGAAGATCTGTGTCGATGCCGGTAGATCTAGACTGTTGAAGTAGGATACTGTTGTACATATCCTGCATGCCGACAGGAAGAGTACTGGCAATCTCTTCGAGATCCAAATATTGTTTTGAAACCAGAGCTGGTATTAGCTGGTCTGAAAGTAAGCGAGCATACAGGAAGAGTCCGGCAGATCTATCACATATGATTGAATGTAACGACAGTTTTAAATCCGGATTACGTCCTTCAAACATGTTTCCTAAACGTTGGGAGACAAAAAGATTTATATCTTTGCCAACCCGATCATCTTCAAGACTAATATGAACGACAGAAGCATCCTTCAATCTAAGTTGCAATTGTTGAACTGGTCGACTTGTCATAAGGGTTTTGACGAACTGTGGCCGGAATGTCGCTAAATTGTTAAGTCTTTGTATGAAATCCTTCTCTTCTCCAATCTCCATCTCGTCCAAGGCATTAACGACGCAGTAGACCTTTTTGACTGAAGACAGACCAAGGAGTAGATAGTCCCATAGTTGCCCATCTGAAAAGTGCTCCAATTTCATGTCCACGATGGCGTTTAGAGCCACCTGGAGATCAATGCTATATCGTAAGAGCTGCGCCAGCCAATCACAAACGAGATTTCGCGATCTTCCATTCGATTCAATTATATGACGGAAAAAGAATGACAGAACAGGACTGTTTTCAGTGGCCTTCAAATGCTGCAATAAGCAAGTAGAAATCACCGACTTTCCAGCTCCAGGTACACCTTTGACCCAGAGACTGCCATGATCGTCTGTAATATGCCACTGTTGATATTGAGAAGTGTCACAAACCCAAATACCGGTACCAGGAGCTCGTGAAGCTATGTATCGATTGAATTCGCTAAAGTCATTGAGGTAATCCGTGGGTTCGAGCCATGCCTCAATTTTTCTCAGCTCGTCGTGATTTATAGCAGATTTTGGCTGCCCGATAATCTCAACGTCTTCCGAATCTAAATTGACTAAATTTCCTGAGCTCATTATGAACTTGAGCTGCGCGAATCATCTAAGAAAGTTGGTACGTATTATATAATTCTACATTGACGGCGGGCCCCTCTAGGCATCCACGCTGCCGAATGTGTGATTCCACTTTGAACAATGATCTAATGAGATGCATATTCTATGTATTATTTGCAAAGGACTCTAAGTTAGCAAGTAGCTTGCAAATAAGAGAACAGACACGATATGAATGACACAAGTCATCAGATATAAGAGCTGATCGAGCATTCAGTAGAGGAGACGTGCTTCAACAAGAGAATGCTCGTACATGATTTGGAGAGCTGTGATTACATAAGCACACGTACCTTTTGGCATTCTTCACTGACCGCCTTCGAGCATCTTGCTAAAAGAAAAAATTTGCTGGCGCTCTGACCATTTTACCTCTTCATTTATCCTGCCGAGCAAAACTAAAAAGGGTTAAGTAAAACTGTATGGGAAATTCAAAAAACATCAAAAAAATGAATGAAGTTGCATGAACTCAGGATCACAAGTGACTCTCTGACGGGGAGTCGAACCCCGGTCTCCCGCGGACTTATCATGTTAATGACAAGCGGAAATCATGACCGTTAGACCATCAAAGATTGTTGATTTGTGGAAGACTCCACTTTTCTTACAAAATATATTCAAATAAACTTTAGCGTGGAAGAGGTACAATGGTCGCAGTGGGGGCTTTCGTGCGCTAGCATCTAAAATTGTGGGTAAATCATTAACCGGCGTGGAGGAGTGGATAAGAGGGATGAAGCTAGAACCACATAGACAGAGGAAGGCAGGTTAATGAAAGTTCGATATGCCAGATTGTAACAAGCCGAGAGCTCTAATAAGTGTTGCTTTTGTTGTGCTGAAGCCATCTGTTTTAGCGCTATGAGATTTGTGAAAGGGATACTAATGGATTCGCGGCGATCCAAACACAACCACCCAGCACCCAACGAGAGCTATTCACACCTCAGAGCTCTTACTTTAACGAGACTAAGAAACTGAGATAGGTAGACGGCTGATGAATGTAGGAATAAAGCACCGAAACTAATGATAGACACGTACCACATTAGAAGACACTTCTAGTAAGAGTAAACATCACCAAAATAACCAGAGCACAAAGAGATTTAAGAGCGTTGGGAAGAGCTCTAATGTATTTGAATTCAATAAAGAAGAGCTTAGAGAAATTATCAAATCTATAAGGAAATTTGTTACAAATAATAAAAAGATATTGACTCATCAAACATTAACATTAACATCAATTAAAAACTCATTACTCTAATTTGAATTACTCAAGAAACATTTGAAAAGAAACAAAAAATTCAATTCTATCGAAAATAAAAACAAAAAATAAAATTTGTATTTAGGGATGGGAAAGTTGATTGAACACCAAGAAGTAGAGGAAGAAAAGGAAGGTGGTGAAAAGGATAATGCTAAAGAGAATGATGATGAAGAGGATGATAATTGTTGCGATACGAGTGAATATGTACACGTAAGTGCACTAGCGCACGAACGTATTGTATATAGCTCTCGTAGCTCTAAACCTAGAATAGGATAGACACAGTATCACTCGATGCATTAGACCTCTTATGAAGACGTCATAATCACCACCGAGGTGATATCAACAATAACGAAGAGGGAGAGGAAGAGGAAGGTGATGAACAATGAATAATGAAAATGTATGAGGAAGAATTGATCCACATCTCACTTTTCCTATAATTAGTTGCAATAAGACAAATAGAGTGAACAGCTGTTATATAATTTCGTTAAAGAGTGGTTAGATGGACATAAGAAGTCTGCAGGCTCCCCGCTGCAGTTCGGAGACAGACACTCCCTGCCAAATGAATGAATGGCTGATTAAATCGCTACTTCCTCAATCCTCTATTTTCCTTCATTTTCCCTCAAGTTTTTTTCAATACCATCTTCCAATCCTAGCCTTCATCTACGTCCTCCCAGACCTTTTACTTAAGCACCGGAGTAGAATCCGTAACTCAGAAAGTCGACATTTGCAGCACAGCTTCCAACGGAAGCAGCTCCATACTGGGAACGGTCACCTCCTTGGTTGAGGCTAGTATAAAAGGTGACGTGGTAGTTTGGGGTCAAGCTCAAGATCTTAATGCTGTGTTGAGTGGCGCCAAAGTTGCCTTTCGTAGTAGCAGCTCCATCAGTGAAAATAACGGCACCACCACCGCAAGCTGTCATTCAAGAGTTAGTTAGGGTAATAAAGAGGAAACCATTGTGAGAATGACATACAGGAATCAGTGTAGACCGCGAATTGAGTACTGCCTCTCTTCTCGAGAATCATGGCAGCATTAGCTTCGGCATCAGCGACGGGGAGAGCTGGTACAACAGCAGCCAAGATGGCGGTGATGATGCCGGTAGTGTAAATGAACTTCATTTTGAAATTAATTGTTGGAATAAATATATCTGAAGGTTTCTTGTTGTGGGAGGCTTGATCGATTGGAGATGTGTAGATGTGATGTTCTGCTGTTGAAGTGATTCTCTAGAGGGGGACTTCCATGATCTCTTTATAGAATTTCTAAAGATTAAAGCAAGGATGCTTTCGCCGTCGGGTCTTTAAATGAGGGGTCTTGACGATTTGTAATTTTGCTTTCAACCTCGTTCCTGCAATTTGATTATTGATAATAGCTAAATGCGTATCACTCTTTTGCCTCTCCAAGGTTCGTTGCCGCAAGTGTCAGCGGATCGAAAACTGGGCGTGTCTCGTCCATATTTCTTGACATGTCACCACGTTAGCGATGTACTGTTGGCGCAGTGAACGTTTAGTCAACATGGCTAAAGCATATGCATATGATCGCCGGGCTTGCAAATCACGGCCAATAATGTAAATTGATATAAGACTAAGCGTCGGTGATTTCAGCCAGTCACTCAAGAGCACTGACATGAAGATTAGCAAGAAATTACTCGAAGTTGATACAAACCGTGGTACCATCGCGGTACCGTATTCGACTCTAGAGAAAGAAACCAGCAAGTGTAGATTACTACCTATAGTGGCTAACGATTGAAAGAAGCCTGGGCAAGAAACACCAAATATCGTCATTCTTCACCTGTTTCATTCTCAGTTATCCTTACAATTGCAAGGAGGTCTACTTCAAATATGATATTGTTGATATTTTTCATATATTCAAATCAACCAAATAGTTCTAGTAATTTCGTAACTTGTTTGAAATTCAATTGATATTTAAATCGGTGTTGGATAAATTAATATCGAGATATCTGAAGAACAGCAGAGTTACAAAGATTGATTTTTGATGTACCTACGAAATGGCTCATTTAAACTGCCTCGGTAAGTAGTAACTGTAATACTTACGATTATTCACAATCTGAAAATTGAGTGATAATATAATCCGACAGGTATAAGATCACGACTCCACTTGTTCGAGGGTAAGCTGAGGTTTCAGTCGAGAAGGGCAATTCTGCATCATCACTCCACATTAACTCCGATTATAAATTCTTCGATTCATACTAGCGCAGACATCTTATGCAAGTCGTCTAATATGGATTCTGATACATTTCTGCAGGGAAGACGAAAGCTTATTTCCACTTCCACGTTTACTCGACACTGAATATTACCCAAGGCGTACTCCAAATGAGGTAAGAGTTTTGCGTGAAAGACAACATTGATTTAATTTCTCCAATACGAGATGCCATAGAGCGATCATCGTTGTCAGATTACTATTGCGAAAGTACCACAAACCAATTCCATTTCCATGCATTAGCTACCATGTCTGAGTTACTATTCGGTTTACGCGTCGATTGCCCCTTACATGCACGTAAAGCATCCATAAATGGACATGAATCTAGTCGATTGTTGACCCTGAATTATTACTAGGATGTCTATCCGGCTGGTCTATCCGGCTGGAATCTATTACGTTCGCATGCCGTGCATAAACAGCGGGGTGAGTAGGCAGTGGCTTGCTTACTATCTTTTTCAAGCCAACACCGGATGATCAATCCTGGATCTAGAAACGCGGTTTAACTTGCCCCCACGATGACAGGAAAGCAAGCGATGCCCGGAATACATCTGCTGGACAAATAAGATAAAACTACAATTCGTAAGATTCGGAAGCTAGGCATTTTCGAAAGAAAACTAATCATTCCCTCGGTCTAATTCTGAATGTATCACCGTGCAAGATTACCGCATTCGATTGATTGTTCTAGATTCAGGAGGGAAAGGATTTGGCCTGGAAATATGCGAAAAGAGAACATTCGAAGTTGTCGCTGTATGATGAACTTGTAACTCAAGCCGAAGACTAAACGCCACAACTACCTCACTCCAAAAACACAATAAACACTCATTGGATTACGGACCGCAATTAATACTTCTAGAACAAAAGACCTGAGAAAGATCAATGAAGGCCCTCCAGGAGAAAGATTCATAAAAGTATAAACAGTCTCATAATTTGCCAAGCAATCCAGGAGTGCGTGATTGTCCTCTTCCTTCCTGTGACAAAACGATCAAGTGCTAAATAATGTAAAACGTCGTTGAGGCCTAAATAACACCAGAATATTCATGATACTGCTAGATTTAACACGAAAGACATATGGACTATCGTTGTAGGCCGCGAGTACGATCCGAAAGCAAGAAATGCAGTAGCATGACCTTGGATTGGAGACAAAATCGAAAGCTATGGATGCTCGATCACTATTGTGAAAAGGAGCAGAAAATCTCATGTTCGACTGCGTGAATCATAAACATATGAAGTCTAAAGTGTGACATAGTATAGGATGTTATAAAGACCAAATGTACCTTCTAGAATCACAAGGCAAAAGAATGAACTCTTATTTGAGAAATTCTTTGGAACAGGAAGAAGAAATTATTAAGCGTTCAAGGTCAATATCATTACTTTGATCGAGTACGGAACAGGTCAGTATACAAGTATTATTTTCCCTCATTTAACCACCCTCCTCTCTTGTGCCGTCTGAGACGACGAGAACCAAAACATAGTTCGATGTCATTGTTTTCTGATTGTTTCGTGCTTGGTTGTGGAGTCCTACAGTTGCTTCATCGTACAAGTTTCACGGCAGGCAATATAGATTAGAAGCAAATAGAAGTAATATCAGTATTGAAAAAACACTAAGAGATCTTCTATCTATTCTTCAAAAATTTCTCGCCTGTTTCCTCTGGGATCGTGCCTACAATCATCTCGAACTATGGCCAGAACTATCATACCAGACAGTAGGGACAATTCAAGGGGCAGGGATGTCTCCTCTTGCCTAGCTCCACTCGATGGTCTTACGTGGCTCGATGGCGAGAGGGGGGTTCAATCTCCAAAAATCTCTGGCAGCAGCATACTTGGTACCTTCGCGGATTTCATGTGGGTTGCGTCCATGTCTGATACGCCAGCTTTGATGTATTAGCTTGGATTATAAGTAATTAAAGTGCATATGAAATGAGACTTACGCATTAAGCCTGTCTCTCTCAGCCCAGGTGATTCGAAGGCGCTTGCGATCCTGAGTATTACCATTCTTGTCTGGAGTAGAAAGAGTTTGTGGAGCAACATAAGTGTGTCCTTTAACATGGTAATATTCTTCTCGTGTCATGGAGATTTCGCAATATGCAAACTCCTTGCGATGGTAGATTGGCATGTTCTGTTCACGATCCCTCTTCACGGTAAATTTAACCTCGTGGCGTGCAACGGTAGCTGGAGGTGCAATTGAATGCGCAACTGAACGTGCAATGGTAACTGGAGCAACTGGTGCGGGAGTAGGTTCGTAATCATCATCCTCCACTATGGAAAGTTATCAGTAAAGAGTTTCCATTGTCATGTATAATGTAATCTTACTTTCTTCATCGGAGAAACCTGCTGAACTGGGAGCATATTCACGATCGGGTGTAAGATGGGAGTGGTCATCTTCGATAGCTATATATAATTAGTAAAGGTAATCAAATGGTGGGTTGAATCGAAATCTTACGTTCTTCCTTGACAACGGGTGCAACTTGAGGTTCTTCTTTGACAACGGGTTCAATCTTACGTTCTCCCTTGACAACAGGTTCAGTCTTTTGAGAGCTTCTTGTAATGTAGCGATGACCGCCAACAGGCGCAGCATTTTCAGCAGGCGCTTCATGATCATCATCATGTTTAACCAAACTGGCACCGTGAACTTGGTTCAAAGCGAGGGAGATACGTTCGAGAGCAATTGGGTCACGGCGGACATGGAGTTGAAGTCGGCTATACTATGATTGAAGGCTATTGTGCTGAGTTTGAAGATTATTGTGCTGCATTTGAAGTTGGCTGTATTGATATTGAAGCTGATGGCGTTGAAATTGGAGATCAATATTTTGGCCAGAACGAGCATGAACCTCTCCGTTCTCAGGAGGAAAAGAAGGATACCGCTGGCGGTCGGTGATAGGGTAGTACGGATTCTGATTATCTTCTTCCATTGTATTTTACAATAAGACGAGCGCCTTTTGTACTGTGCAAAGTCACATTAGCATGAAAGAACTTACAAATCAGATAAACGATCGTGAAGGGTTGATGAATCAATGAAACAAGTGGTGACATACCAGTTAATTGTTGTTCGAATGATTTAGAATCAAAATTGATCTGGTACAAAGTAGGTAATCTTTAAACAAGTTACACGGACCTCGAAGATTCCATTGTCGCAACCCCTACCTGTTTGGAAACTCGGAGATGGGAAGTCATGTGAATTGATAAGACAGGTGAGTTGCGGAGGTGAAAAAATGGAGTTTACCGATAGTTGGAAGAGACGAAAACTTGAAGTGATTCTCATTTGATCATTATTGCTTTTGATATTGTTGAATGTTTGATCGGATTAGCGAGACTCAGGGGTTCTTGTCTGATGTTTGTGGGGGTTGGGTAGCATTCGTTATGAGTACTCAAGATGATCTTCTTTAGACCCTCTTCAAGCTTAAACAACGAAACCTCAATGATTTAATTAGTTACACTATTAGTCTCAGGACATTTGATATCTAGGTATGCACAATGAATCCTTAGTACTGAATATTTGGCGCTTTTCGGTGAGGCATAGACTTGAACAAAGAAGTTTTGGTTCACTCAATTGACCTAACTTATACTACAATACTTCCATTCAACATCAACATGATAAATAATCTCCATACCGGCATGAACAATCTTATAGTCTGGACATCTAACATGTTGCTTGCATTATATAAGTAGAGTTCTATTATCTAGGTAAGAATAAAGAAGGTTCGCACCTGAGACTATAGATATAAACCTTTTAGTTTAGTAACACTTGAGTGGCTATTGACTATGATCTAAGGGAACTTAAGAAAGCACATTCTAGTAGATTCCTTCGGAATCATCAATCCACGACTACATGCATTCTCATATTTTCTTCTACTTCAATTTTGATTTCTTCGCTTGTCAGGCATCTGAGTTTGACAGCATTATCATGTTGAGGGAAGCGATATAGGCTTTTTGAATTGTACCAGGACTATTATTCGAGAATGAATTGAATGCGTTGGTACTAGAAGAGGTAATCTGTGTGTTTTCTGTATGGAGGGATGGTTCTGATTTCACCGACGTTGCTAAAGAGAGATCTAGAATGCAACTCAGAAGGAAATAATTGCGCAAGAAAGAATCGTCATATAATTAGAGAGAGAATGATCAGGTGCAACCGCCGATGGTATGTATAACAACCTGACCATATTCTACCAGTTCCGTAGTAGTAGTATTAAAATGGCTCGCCTGCTCACTCAAAGGATTGTAATCTATCGAAGTATGTGTGTTCACAGATACAGTACAGCTAGAAGATTGTATGAGTTATACATCACAAATCTTTTGACTAATCAAGGTTATCCGAATTTTCACTCCGGAAAACTTCCCTTGGCCATTCCATTAACTCCTTCCATTTCACTTCACCGTCCCGGGTCAACTGACCCCAAATTCCCTCCACCCATTTTTCATGGCCTCTAATCTCACCTCCCACTCCAAGGCCCCCGTTTAAACTTTTAGGATTACTAATTTCAGCTTCACGACAAAGAATAGGCCCCATGAGCTTCTGCACTGCTAGAAAATGAGCGATCAATACCCTCGCCACTTTATTTGTTTCATCTATAAAGGCATAGAAGGTACGGCTACTCATCTTACTGATCGCGAGGTAGATTTGAACAAATTTGAAATACGCTATTGACGTGTTAGAAGGTCATAGCTTGCCACGCAAGCAGTAATAAGGAGGAGGTATAGTGAGGAGAAGAATACCAGATAGAGAAGAGGTTTCCCATTGCTCGACAACTGCTAAAAGCATTCCAAAGAATTCCATATTGATTTTACTCCTCTGGCATAGATCCTTGATGAGATTCAACGATCTTTTAGCATCCTGTGTGGAATGATTGGGAATTTCAGGCAGATCAACAAGTCGTCCCTCCATCTGTTGCTAATGATCTCCATCCCCATCAAAGCACATTTCTAACCATTTATCTTGCCTATCGAGAAGACGGCTATCACGTAGAATGCTGCAGCCACGGAAAAAATGTAAGAGTTCAAAAAAGCCAGAAAGATCAGATATATAGCAAGATTGAAACGTCAGCAAGTAGAGAGTTGCTTGTATTGTTTGTCTTTGGAATTTCGTCGTGGTCAAGGGATCGAGTCTGGCGAATAGCGCTGAAAGCCCGCAGATGGCGAGTATGCGGTGGTGGAGTGACAGTGTGTAATAACTTTTGGCAGGACTTCCTGAGTTGAGTGTAGAATCAAAGGGAGAAAAAGGTGAATTGCTCGAAATATGGGATGCAGATAAGCCAAGAATAGCGTGTAGTAAGAAATAATTCTTGCGAGACATCGTCTGTTAGGCCACAGCCGTTCAAACGTGTAGGGAGCGAAACTACTCACATGATGAGCCAGAACTGGAACATGACAAACCCACTTTTCCTTGCTCCCTACAGGCAAATAGGGGTGAGCATGCATCAAAAAATGATGAAAAATGAACATGTCATCTAAAGAGAATATCGTGGGTGTAGCTTGCAAGTTTCCGTACGGGGCCGGGCTTGGATTAGAAATTTGGCGAGGCTTTAGGGGTGATATTGGAGGTGGAAGTGTAGGGTAGCTGCAAGACAGTTGATTTCGTGCACAATTTTGACACGAAGGTAAGGTTTCTTGACACTGCAATTATTAACAAACATAGAATCATGCTATTGAATGAGAACCATACTTTCACTTTACGTTTCTTGCAATTGTAACATCCACGCCTCGACTTTTTGTGACCTTTGCGAGGTCTGCGGGGTTCATTTTGCTTCGTGCCGTTATTTGGCCGTACTGTAAGGGAACTTTGGCTGACAATAATACTGTCCTCCAAGTGAGCGTTACTAAAACTACCAGCAGACTTCGAATTTATGGAATAGTCGCAGTCGTTGCTTCTGAGACTATTTAGATCTTGCTGCGCTGCACTGCTGCCTGAACCATCACAATTTGCGTTTGGATAGCGTTCGTTTACGCGTTCAAACAGCTCAGTTCCATCTCTTAGTCTTGTGTAATCATCACGAAGCCATCTAAATGTATTGATGTATTCGTTATTCATTGCATGGGTACGGCCAATAATAATGTGATAGATTAACGTCGTAGAGGTCCGATTCTACGTGCAGCACATTTCAAGCCGAACTGCACCACGTGACTTGCATTCATATCTTATCAGATAGCCATTCCGCGGCTATTATTTTCAGTTGGAACATTTCCAAATGTCGATTGTTTGAACACTTTCACACAAACTCTGCCTCCATATTTCATAACAGCCACAGCCGCAATACTACTCGACCCTAAAGAGGAGACACGAAGCCTACCTAAGAATGGTGTTCAACCCTTTTCACTGAATATCTGTACTCACAAAGAGGGCGTGATTGTTTATCTAGTATATATAACCTAAAGCACCAATAGCCTGAAACAGAAAGCTCAGGTACAAGTTGCTTTCTATGAAAAGCTGGGCGCGAGGCTTGTCGGATCTTGTATGGCAAAGTTCCATGAGTACAGAAGCTTATGTTACGGGGTTTTATGTTGCGATTTTTCCTCAGTACCGGGCCGATGGCGGGTCCACTGCTTATTAGCAGGCTTCAGAGCCAGATGCAACTACAAGGAACATGCATCTTGCCTGTGGGTAATGTGGTGCAACCACTGCAAGGCAAGCAGAAGGTTGATCTTATCAGATGAGAACCATTTAAAAATTTATATGTATTTTTTGAACCTCGGATATAGAACCCAATCAGGCTCAGGCGAGCTCCCAAGCTTTTTATCGTACTGACCGCATCGTCTTGGTGGAAAGTAAGTGCCAAACCAGGACAAATAATGGTAGAAGACTGGAAGTGGACTAGAAAACCAAGGATATTTATCAGATGGAAATTCTCCTGCAAGGTTTTGGAACCCTAAAATTGTGGAGCGTATTAAGTTATCAGATTGAAAATCGTTGGACGTAGTCCGGCTAGCATCAATTTAGCCACCACGATGGCATGATCACCGCAGTGAGCATCTTAAATCTAGTCTGTCTGGAAAAAATCATGATGGATTAGGCATCGGCCCCGATACTGGCGACTGCATCATCAACTAACAATTCAACAGGTAGGGATCTCGAGGGGCTGTTGCCATTTCATGTGATATAATGGCATGACTCTTGTTTCCGTCTCTAATCCCTTCCTTTCCCGGCGGAAAAACTGTACCCTGCTTTATCAAACTTTATTGTTAGATTACCTAAAGCTAATTGATGTTTTGACCGCCTTCACGATTCCAACTTGCTAGCTATTGATCGGACAAACAATCTTCAACATTAATTTCCTTGGTTCTAGAATTCTACTTGACCGACTCTCCTGCTATGCTAGTTTGTTCTTCTGTTTCAACATCTAACATCATACCTCTCTCCACCTTCACCACCCCATTTCAAGTCTCATTGTCCTCGAAATCCTTAAAAACTTCCCCAAAATCTTCTACAACTCAGTCACCACCAGTGCAAAAGAAGACCGAGAATAAGAAACAAGAACAAAAGCATAATGTCTCTCCAAACCCCCAGCTACGATCCCCCCCAAACATCTCTTCCTCGGCCCCATCCTCATCTCACAAACCGCGCGCGCGCATACGACATCATCTCGACAAACTTTTCCATCGCTCAACTCAGTCTCGCTATTACCGCGACGGTGAAACGGAGTCCGTTGTCGATCTTATTCCTGAGTCAAACTCCTGAATTAGATCTTGGAGGCTTGAAAAATGAAGCTGTCTTCATGCAAGATTTGGCCACAAGTTTAGATCCAACTTGCCGATATACATTCCTCAATTATCTAAGTGAGGAAGGGATGTTGGGAGAATGGATGGCCAAAGGGGAAATGAATCCAAGCATGGAAGAGTGGACAGAATATGTTAGATGGTGTGTCAAGGTTGTTAGGGAAGAAGGATGGGTTGACTTCTCTGAAGGTAGCGTAGAGGGAGCCGAGAAAAGAGGGAATGGAAGAGCCATTGATCTTATGGTTTCTGGAGAGATGTTCAAGGCGGATAGAATTCTGGATGGGAGTGAAGAGTCTATGACCTTTGCAAATGAAAGCGAGGAATTGGACATGCTCCACGCTACATATGCGTTGCAAAACTTGTGCGCGGCAGCTTCATCATCTGTAAGTTTACCTTCTTCCTTCTCCAGATATTCTGCGTATTGTGTCTAAGATGTCTCCAATAGAATCTAGCGGCACTCACAACAAAAAACGAGAAGTTACTATCGCAATACGAGAAAGAACAAGCAAGCAGAATGGTTAGAGCATTGTTGTAGATATTCGGGCTACCTCGATTATTACGATTTTGAATGATAGATGGATGGTGTTCAGGGACCTCATTTGATTCCTTTCGGCGCATTTTCTGGTGCTAATACCAGTAGAACTTTTAGATTTTGAAAACATCAATGTACAAAGTATGTAAACTACTGATGCTTAGCTTTGCTTTGAAACGTCTACGTCCTAATAATTTAGCACTACTTTTCTCTTTTACTCTTTTATTCTAGCCAGGAATTTCGCACAAATCTCGTATTCGAAAAAAAAAGATTCTGCCGATTTGTTTTCGATAGATCCGAAAAAGATACACGATGCATCATGTATGACAACGATTCACATATCAAGCCATGCATGCAGCTCAGACAACCGATGAGCAAGCTTCGTCCTTGAAAGCTTTATCCTGCAATAAGGTCTTGGCTGGGAAGCTCGAAGCTGGGTGTCTCTGTATCAAATCCCATCTTCCCGATACCGCTGTAAGTGGAGCAGGTGGGATCGCTCCGTTCCTCCCCTGCTTCTATGTGGGGTGAAAATGCCGAGTCAAGAGTTTTGACTCAGGACGAAAGAAAGAAGGAAGGTATAACTCGTCATCAGGGATAATATGCAGTGGTTAATGGTAGCTCAATCCGAGAGACTTTTGCCGGTTACACAAAAATTATTCGATGGCTTTTTTTCGTCCCAGGGATGATTCCTATGAATTTGAGATTGCAGTTGTGCAGGATGCGATGGATGGATTTGATCCATCATGGGTAGGAGTTTGTGAAATGACGAACGTATGTATATAAATGGTCGAAATTCTGGAGTTGGGAGAAAACTGTGATGTATTAGCAAGTCCTTCGAACGAGGAATACAATTCGAGGCCTTGTCCCTGTTTTCCTGACATTCAGAAAGCTTGAATATCAGACGCCGCTTCATAATAAGTCTAGGTTTCTCTGACTTCAACAAGGTTGTATTTTCGGAATAGGCGGCTTCTGTCATTACCGGATTGCAACTCCGTACCTGGAACAGTAACCTCGTGGAGGGCTGTTACAATCTCAACGGAGAATTTATGGTACCAGATCGCATGATAATCCATCGACTTCGACGTACGCTTGTCAACACGCACAAACCTCTTGGCCACGCATTCAGCGGTGTGAACCTTGGAAATTTCGATGCAGCTTCTCATGGTGTAGTAAAAAGGATTGATGTTATTCCTCATGAGTTTCCTGTTTCGGTGGCTTTGCCGAAGGTTTGGGAAAATATCTTGTGTAGTAGTATCATATATCAAATTCACGCCATGAAAATAAATAGTTTAGCCTGCTTGGCGCAGTGGTAACGCGTAGCACTTGTACGGAAGATATTTCAGTGATGCTAAGATCATTGGTTCGATTCCAGTAGTAGGCATGTACTTTTGTTTTTTGGTAGTTTCGTACATTTTTAGAGATGGAAACTGACTACACGCATTCTCAAACTCTCCCAAGAAAAGTTTCTGGCTTTTTTTCCCAAAACATCTCGTTGTAAGTGGTCAGAAAGACGAGGGAACAGGGGAAGAGGAACGTAACGATTATAGTGTAATCTGCTCCATACCTCTAGACTAGCTGAAGAAGACAAAGTTCAAGTGTAAAGAGACGATTATGAGAAACAAAGATGTACAAGAGAGTACTCGAGTACAATGATTTGAATGGATATGATGTGGGGAAGTGGATTCTCAACATATGGGGATTGTGGGGTCATTAAAGTCACTTCTAGTCTTGCTTTGTGGTCTATGAGCTAGTGCTTTCTGATTGGCATGTTTTTATATTCGCTATATGTTCACTTTGATTCAATCTCGACCCTTCTTCCAGGTTCGTAGAGTTCCTCCTCTGTGATCTGAAGATGAATAGCTGCCCCTTGATGTCGTCGTCCCTTCGTCTCTCCACTAAGTTATCAGGTCCCAGCCCTTTTTGTGAATATCAATCATATCAGCATCCTTGCCCTTTTCACTTCCCATTCTTCATCCTGTCATCCAGCTTCGTCATTTCCATCCAACATCTCGCCCATTCTTGACAGCGTTTCCTCCACACACCCCATGATCCACCACCAAAATCCATTCAGTGACAATTGCATTTGGGACCCAAACACTTTCCAGCTTGATTTTGCTGGTATGCCTTATAGTCTGGACAGGCTGCTACATGACTGAGCTGGAGTTGACTAAATTTTGGGCATTTCTCGGTGTTACGCATGCCAGCGTGTCCGCAGGCGAAGTGTGTTAATAAGCTTGAACACATGGTGAGGTAGGTTGAATTGAGATATTCGACGATTTGTCTGTGAGGGAATGTGCTGGTATTGACGAAGTTAACGAAGTGATCGGGACTCTTGCTTGATGAGGCGTTGTTTGAAGGTGTCGAAGTTTGACTTTGGACTTTTTGACTTTAATGGATTTTGAATCTTCGGGTTCTTGGAGATGGAAAATTATGATTCAGGAATGGATTCCAACCGGGGGGGGGGGTAGCTGTATGTCATTTAGCACGGGAAATTGCAAATGTTGAGGTGAATGTTTCTAATTTTGATTTTGATAATTAGTGTTCATCTACTACAGCATGCCGAGATTAGCAATCAAGATTATTGGCATCTGATAAAAACTTCAGTGAATCACGAATGGGTTGTCTGTTTCACTTGTATACGGAGTTTCAAGCATCGAGGGAGAATCTTGTAAAAGAGCGAGCACACGGATACTAACACCACATGTCTACAGAGATGGAAATGCAACGTTTTTGATTCTATCTATCTTAGAGTCTCGCAGAAGAAGATGCTTCGATACAAGGCATTTAGCCACCAGTGTCAAAAGGCTCTCTGGACGATGGCTTAGAACCCAAGACTCTCATCTATTATATCTCCATCTACCCATCCTTCGCCATCTTCTCGTTAGTCTCAGGTTGTACTTTAGTTCCACCCTCGATCCTATTACCATCAGTTCCTAAAAACTGTGAGCTCGATAGGTTTAGTTCTTCATTTTGCTGATCCGGCACTGGTTTAAAGACCATGGGGGCATTGAGAAAAGTCACTTGGTAGAACGGACAAAGAGAAGGATTGCAATTTGTCTGCTGCTGTTGAAGACATCCTTGTATGCGAATGGCTGTATGCCCACATGGGAAGTTTGTCCACTGTTCTATGCACATTGCTGCTGTGTTTTGAGTGTAATTTTGATTACCAGAAAATTTAGTTCTCGGGGGCTGTGAAAGTTTTGGCCGTGGAAGGATTTCTGTAGTCGAAAAGTAAAATATCAGTGTGGAAGTACCTTTTTATAGGAGTAATGTGGTAAAAGTTTGTTTGGAGCGGGGTTCACTATTCATTCATACAATACCGAGTGAATGTATGTTGAGTTAAGCATCACATAACTAGTCAAATTTGACACTTTGTATTCGGCGCCGGAATAACTAGTTTGAAATTTAAAAAAAGATTCACATGAACAATAACACTAAGGGAAATGTCGTCATGCAAGCTATATGATGGGTTACTAATTATAACTCGCTCATTTACACTATCATTCGGCATTCATTTCCCAAATATTATGTATTGGAGAAATGCGAAATGACATCGTGATATGATAATGCGGTCAGAGAAAGTCGCTATCTCTCTTCATTTTCCCCCGGAAATACTCATCAGTATGTACACGGGGATTATTTGTAAAAATGAAGAAAGAACCGGGAATATAATACGGTGATTTCAAATCCTGATTCCATTGCTCTATATTCAAATCCATAGCCATTCAGTCCAGAGCCGCCTCTGCTACAATCCATGGCTAAGCCAACCAATGTTCCAACACCCGTCCAGAATTTTCTGTCAATATCCTATTCTCGTCCATATTGTTGATTCCTTAAGCAGAATCCCAACTTTTACCACGGGCACGACGACGACGTCCATCACCACAGCCAGAACAGACTCCAGGAATCTCTACCACTTGTATTTGAAACCGAGGGCAATTTGGAGGACTACATCGTAGCCGTAGTTGTCTAATGCAGCCATAGATACGGAATGTGGCATCACCGCATCCCAAGTAAACAGTGTTGCGTTGTACACACATGGTATAGTTGCAAAGTGTCGTGGAGAGGTATTTGAATTCGAATTGGGAATGGATCGACGGAAGTTGGTCTCTGAAATCCTTGGACTGCGACTTTTGGTAGAGATCCCCACCTAATTGGTGTTGCGTTCGTAGAGAAACGGATTATACAGTTGAGATGAATGAAAGACAATTCAATGGACATCGATCTGACAAATTACGAACAAAAGTATCAGGTAATTGTAGATGCTAGAATGCCTGCAGCATGAGTTTGTGAATAGAGGAATTGGAGTGCACTCTGATTCAATGACCACCTGGAAACCCCAAAGTCAAAGCTATGGATATCTTAGTTACTTATAGAGGAGATCAAGTTCTTACATCAAAGAAGTTTCGCAGCAATATATATTTTCTGTATATATCCTCCCTCCGAATCGCCTTCGTAAACTGACGATCGGAGGGGGTGGTTACTAAATTTATATTTGGATCAAGGTAGCATGGCTTTATTTCAGTATATCATTCTCATCTTGTCTTACTGCAACAAGGACTTGGAATATACTCAAACTGTATGAAGAGCAAAGTCCCATTATTAAAGGAAGTCATGAATATGGTAGCTACCTAGTAGTTATGCTTGAATGCGGCGGCTATAGACGCGTAGGAACGACGATCCCTGATGTGGCTCACAATGCTTATCACACTTTCTAATTTTCTGCTTATTTTGCAATATAATTTTTTCTCGGAATGAAATGCTTCCGACAAGCCCCAGCTCAGTATATCAGGGCGTCGTCGCCAAGATGCAAAAATATCCAGAAGGCAAAGCGGCCTGCGCTTGATTGGTCGACCGTGATGAATGCCCAGACGCTACTCGAGAAGCTGATGATTGTACTACATTGTGAATATGGTATCACAACAGTTCTCATCATCGTAAGCCATCTGCTACCACACCATGAGATGAATTTCCCTTAATTGAAGGCCCTTCCTTGAGGAAAAGAGGTATATTTTTATCGAAAGGCCAATTTTTAAAACCGAAAGGCTTCCATCATGATAGAAGGAACGCAGCTATATCATACTCTTGAGGTCTCCAAAAAAGAAGTGAGACTCGTCACTTTGCTACCTGGAGACTTTTCAAACGATATTCATTGTACTCTCACAACAGTCTCCTTGATAGATGAGCCAGTTTACGAGGCTCTCTCGTATGTTTGGGGGAGTCCGACAAACAAATGCGATATCAACCTTCAAGGCGTTTCTTTTCCAGTAACCACTAATCTGGAGTCTGCACTTCGGTGTCTGAGGTATCGTGATCTACCAAGAAATTTGTGGATTGACGCAATCTGTATCAACCAAGAAGTTATACCCGAGCGTAACTCACAGGTTAAATACATGGGCACAATTTACTCAAAGTCATCAATTGTCCTTGTTTGGTTGAGGGAACCAAAAACAAACAAATGCTTGACTTCGAGTTTCACAGCTGGATGGATGAATAAATTGGTACCGGAAGGGGATGATATTGACGAGGAAAGAGACAACGATTTAGTTTTCGATACATTCGAAATGATGTTAAAAGATCTCGAAGCTCACTGTGAAAGTGATAACGATGACGTTGCCTCATTCTCAACTCAAAACTTGCGTACAGGTGCCGGAATCATCCGGCTTTTCGAGAATCCTTGGTGGAACCGAATGTGGACAGTTCAAGAAGCTTTTAGGGAAAAACACCCTCTTAATATCAGGACGGCGAAGCATATTGCAAAATGACCTGTCGGCTATTTTCAATAGTCAACTTGCACATTCCAAGGACGGTTGTAATCCACGCAAAAGTGGGTCCATTACAACTTCATTTATGAAGATGAGATTTCTTCGTGAATATCGAGATGGCAATGTATCAAGTATTCTGGAAGGACTTCTCATTATATTTGGGGAACGGCGTTGCTCAGATCCGCGAGACAAGATATACGGCCTACTAGGTATTCTTGCGACTGAAGAAGTCAATTTTATCCACCCAGACTATAGCATTGATATTGCCCTATTGTATGGAAATACAGTAGTGGATATAATCAATGAGGCGCAGAATCTCGATATTCTCAGCCAGTTGTGGCCAAGAAAGTGGCATTTCACGGGAAGTTTGGCTGGTAAAGGCCCTTCTTGGATTCGAGACTGGACAGCAGAAAGACCCTCTCATGTTTTAGTGGATACTGTAAGCGAGCGTCACGGATTGTTCCCTAAATTTTCAGCCTCCGGCAAAAGTTCTGCCATAGTGAAAGAAAGACAAAAATCAGAAATTGTCATACGCGGTATATTTTTGAACTCTCTTCAGGTTCTCGGTAAAGCAAACGATTTTGAGGTTGATAATGAAGAGGGGGTGGCAGCAACATATAAAGAGTGGAAGCAGTTGGCGCAGAGGGAGACCCAATTCGACCAGCCATATCCGAGTTCCTCGCGAATTACAACCTACTCGGATTCTTTTTCTCAAACTCTCTGTATGTCAATAGCCTCTGATTCATCCCAAATCAATAATTCAGCAAGCGAGTATTACCATAGAAGAGTTTCGAACGATTCGCAAGCGCGCAAAAGTTACCACTCATGGTGGGAATCGGAAATCGGAAATCGAAGGCACTCCTCGTCTCGGAGGGAAGCAGTTGCTAAACGCCGAAAACGCAAACTCAGATATCATTCGCTTCCATACTTTGGTTTACTTTGCGACTCATATGAGAAAATTATTCATAGCCAAAGAGCCAAGGTGGATAGGTCTTGTACCAATGGATGCGCAGATTGGCGATCAGTTGTTCCTACTCGAGGGCGGGAAAGTACCGTATATATTACGTCGGATGGAAGGTAAGGAGGAACATAAAATAATTGGAGACTGCTATGTACATGGAATAATGGATGGAGAAGAATGTAATTCGGATAAGCTTGAAGATGTGATTTTAGTCTAACTCAACTACTATAAGCAACTATTGAAGACATGCCTCGCCACGCTCTTTTTGCTACAGCTCATTGATATTGAAACTGAAATTGCGCTGAATTCCAATCCTTATCATCATTGTCGCTCCCCGTAGCTAGATCCAAGGGCCAATAGCATTTGAATTTCTCCTCCTCTCCAACCAGATTCCATTTTGAGCCTTGCACGTGTCTCTGCACAATTCTCACAATCCTTGCAAATACCTCAAGTACATGAGATCGGCGACTCTTGAACATGACCTGAGTCATCAGGACACATTTAAGATATAAGGGAATAATCCCTCCCTACATCATGCGGGGTCAGATACGCAAGCTAAATCAATGCGAATGCGTGGGATGTGTACTAGGACAGTGGCATTTGTGGAGTAGTATCATTTATATATATACAATGCTTATTGTGTGATATAAATACTGGGGATGATCCCGAGGAAGGTCCCAATAAGAGATCTTGGGTCTTTTGCCGATGCAGAAGGTGTGTAGAACATTCAATGTCCAGTAAACATTCCTTGAATCTTATTTAGATTTTTGGACATTTATCCAGCCATTCTTCCAGCTGTTTCTTGGGAGATACCGGCAAAATACTAGCTTTGCAAGAAAACCCCACGCCTGAGTCAAAGAGATCGAGATTGCGGTACAAAATAAGTCAGCAGAAAGGAGAGTGAAATGAAGACTATGCGTAAGAGAAGCCTTGCTCAGAGAGAACAGCACATAAGTATTTTTGGTCCCTAATGAAGATTTTGAGAGCAAAACTGATGAAGTAAAAGAAAAGGCTGCGTCCCAACATCATCTCATCCTGTTAGGTGGTAAGATTTCAGAGTTCCGGTCTATCATAATGCTACACAAAACTCTTGACAACATAGCTTATACCAAAAGGCGGAAAGCTAAAGAAGAAAAGTTACGTCAATCTCACGTGACATTGCAAATTCGCATCAAAACCAAGTGCCCAAAGCCGAGAAGCTTGACAGCTTTCAAGAGTTGTAAAGCTTTCCAAAATCTTTTCAGGCTGAATACACTCTAAATATCTCAACACCTCACGCAACACAAATCTCAAAAAACCAGTCTCCACATCATCTTGTAGGACGCCCCCGGCTAATATCAGGGGCAACCTTGCCCACATTCTATAATAAATCCCCACTCACTAAATCAACACCCGTCAATTTCATAATCTCTCCTCCGAATCCGGAATTTTCAATCTGATAATATCATTTTTATGGTATATTCCCGGCAAAAACCAACTAGCGCAAATAAAGTGGATCGTTTCGCAACGCTTAATCTTATCAATCGATCTAATCAGATGAAAATTTTCACGCCCGGGATATCACATGCAGAGTTTGAATGCATATGGTGGATTTGAGCTGCCGCATTAGGTTTAGATGACGGACTCGATGGGGATCTGGTAAGGTTTTTGTTTTTGAGACTTAATTGAACGAATGATAGAGCAGTATTGGGGTATATTTCGGGTTCATATGGGTGGGATTTTGGGTCCCACTGGCTAGTTTTTATTACTGCATGAGTGACGATCTGAGATCTTTTCAATGGAGCCAAGTTTGAGGTGGAAAAAGTTTTTTCTTCGTGGATGATGTGATGGGTTTTGAGCGGTCTTTGTGCTTTTCATTCGAGAAGTCCGAGTTGGATACATACTCCCGACGCATGAAAGGTTCCCTCGGGGTAAATGGTTGCTATACGACTCATAGTTACATTCTCCCATGTCAGGAAGCTGCTCGGCTCGAAGATGGTGCTGATCTATAGGCGTACTTCACACCAACTCAATCCTCGTGTTGAACCCTTGTCTGAGTTAGTTGCGGATGCAGTGGATCTCTGCCTCGTTACGTCACAAAATGCATATCCATTTGACATGTGGAAATTTCGTCCGCTCCAGCAAAACTGCGCAACGATCAATGGTTCCGCTTCTTACGGAACTCCGAATCCTCATTTAGATTCTCCCCGACGAAGTTTTAGTCATGCCAATGCACGACTCATACCGTATGTTCTGTCTCGTGGGGCAACCTAGGCATTTGGCGGCTGTTTGGTTCCTGTATGCACCTTGGTTTTATTATCTTATCTGATCTTTTCGATCTATTCTTTGTGTGTCCTTTGTACTTGCAATTCAATTAATAGATTTTCCGCTTCTCTTTCACCATGCAATCTCTCTACGAAGTTGAGAATGAGACTCCTCGTTTGTCGATTGTTCAGGGAGCATCGAGTCCCCCGCTGTTAGCACTTACTCTAGGAGATTTGCTTGATCAACAAACAAGTATTCGTGCTGGAAATGAATGTTTAGTCTGTCCTTCACTGGGAACGAGATGGACCTATGGGACATTACAGGAAGAGAGTATTGAGGTGGCTCGTGGATTGTTATCTTTAGGTATAAAATCGGGCGATAGAATTGGAATATTGGCTGGCAACTGTGCGGAATATATTTCGGTGTTCTTCGCTGCGGCTTATATGGGATGTATATTGGTGGTGTTGAATAATACATACACAACTCAAGAGGCTAAAAACGGGCTGAAACATGCTGGTAAGGCGGCTTTTCAGATCTCTGAGTATTGCCGCTGACGAATGTTAGGTTGTCGAGTCTTGTTTACAGTACCAAAGATCGGGAAACAGAGCACCGAAAGACTCATCTCTGAATTAGGGCCATTGCCAAAGCACAATGGCACTTCTGAATTCTTGGATAAGGTGGTGATGTTGAGGGGTGCTCGAGATGGATTCATGAACTACGATGGACTGAAACGTCAAGGTCGAGCAAGTTCAATGGCAGAATTCGAGAGAGTAAAAAGCATGGTAAAGCCAGACGATATCGTAAACTTGCAATTCACAAGCGGATCGACTGGAAGTCCAAAAGCAGCAATGCTTACACACTTGTAAGCATAACTTTATCCGGATTCGAGGAAAATACCCTGACAGTTTTCGACAGTAATTTAGTCAACAATGCCAACTCAATCGGCGACCGATTGGCCTTCACACCTCAAGATATCTTGTGCTGCCCACCACCGCTCTTTCACTGCTTTGGTCTCGTACTCGGAGTCTTAGCAGTAGTCACACATGGCGCAAAAATCATTCTCCCAGCGGAAACATTCGATGCTTCTGCGGTACTGCGGGCGATATCGGATGAGAAGTGTACTGCACTCCATGGTGTCCCAACCATGTTCGAGGAGATTTTGAGTCTGCCACGACCAGAAGGCTTTAACTGTGACAATCTAAGAACAGGAATAATAGCTGGTGCCCCAGTACCAAGACCTTTAATGAAGAGATTATTGACAGAACTTAATATGAGAGAATACACATCCAGTTATGGTAAGTTAGAATGATCGTGATGGAAGTGCAAACAACTAACATATTTGACAGGATTAACGGAAACTTCGCCTACTTGCTTTAATGCCTATACCTATGATACTATCGACACTCGTCTGGCGACCGTTGGACAGATTCTTCCACATCTTCGTGCTAAAATTATCGACCGAGATGGAAATATTGTCCCACAAGGTGCAAGAGGAGAGCTTTGCATATCCGGATATTCACTACAAAAAGGATATTGGAATAATGAGGAGAAGACGGCAGAAGTAATGATTAGAGATGAAGATGGAATTTTGTGGTTAAAGACAGGAGATGAAGCTTCCTTCGACGAGAGAGGATATTGCTCCATCACTGGACGGTTCAAGGATATTATTATCCGAGGTCAGTTATCCTCCCATCGTACGATTTTCTTGATGAAACTAACCATTAACTAGGTGGTGAAAATATTTATCCCCTTGAAATCGAAACTCGCCTCGATGCCCATCCTGCCATCTCTCGAGCTATTGTCGTTGGAATCCCAGATCCCAAATATGGAGAAGTTGTTGGTGCATTCCTAGATATTGAAGAAGATTCAGCGGTCGTCAAAAAGAAGTTATCAGATGCAGAGATACGAGAATGGACAAGAAAAGAGTTGGGATGGCATAAGGCTCCTCACCATGTATTTTGGTTTGGAGAGGAGGGATTGAAAATGGAAACCCCAAAGACGGGTAGTGGAAAGGTTAAGAAGTTTGAGTTGAGAAGCGAAGGAGCTAGGATTGTTAAAGAGAGGGGTATGGTGCCAAAGCCTAAATTGTAGATTAAAAAATGGGCCAGGAAGACTGTCACTCAAGATTTTCGATTGGTTGTCAGATGTAAATAGATTAGTTTTGTATATATGGTAGTATGATCTTCATGTCTGCATTTTTCTCCGAAGTAACGCACTTGTAGGCATTGTATAGTGCTAATCATTAGTCTTGTATTATCCCACACAAATATGGGGACAGTCGACCTTAAGTATCAGATAAGGTTAATTCTATGTTGTTCAAGGCCAGTCTGTGCATTCGAGTCAGTAGTTACTAAAGTTATTAAGACAAGACTCAGTAACTTGATTGTGGTAACAATATATAAACAGAGACGATGAAGTGGAGTACTAGCAACTCGAATTTTATTGGAGACGTCGAAGAAGAATAAGCGCGAGTGCGTCATCCAATTAGGATCAGACTTTAAAAGTGTAGACGCTTAGCATGCTTGGCTAAGTTGGCTTAGACCATCTTTAAAACTCAGCTAGATCTGCATATTCCACCTAGATTTGCTCATGTTTGTATCTATGCAGCGAGAAGGACGAGACATAGCACCTCAACAGGAAGGTAAGCTAGAGTACTTTTGATATCATACAGATATCATCAGGATCCTTCGGGGACAATCTTTGAGAACTTTATGGTCTAGATCATTTCCCAAATTATATAGTGTATCTCCAAAACGTTGCATCATCTCCTTGATCTTTCTGTTGAAGCTTCATTTCCGGGGTATAGGTATCCGCAGTTAGGCCTCGTTTCGCATCTCTAGCATCCCTACGATTATTCTCCATCTTGTAATAGGTCATCATGAGAGCTGTCAAAACAAAAGAAAAAGACAATAGACTGATGAATATCGTATGTCCTTCCATGAATCTAAAAGTAATAATCAGTAAAGATGAATCATTGGAAAACCGAGAAACTGCCAATAGAATTGATACACTGAAGTGGAATAATAGTTACCTAGGACCATCCGCGGAGCGATAGATGAAGGCTGCTACAATACCCCCAAAGTTGGTAAAGCTAACGACCATACCGAAACCAACTCCTCTCTTTAGACTCCCACTTAGATTATTTCCTACCCAAGTGGTGAGAAGGGAAAGAGTTGGAAAGACGCCTACACGATTATTGTTATAAGTATGTGGTTTGATTTGATTGAGCTGCTTTGCTTACCAAGCACTGCAAAGAAAGCGCCCGTATATTGAACAGGTGTCTTATTACTGGAGATAAGTAGTGCAGATCCAGTTATTCCCACAGCCAAGAATCCTAGGATAAAACAACCTCTCTGTTTCATTTTATCGGCAAAAAAGCTGGCAGAGATCGTGAAGAAACATGCGACAACGTAAGGTGGAACGTTCATGAGTTGTGCAGCATTATTTGTGTATCCCATATCTTTCACGATTGTGGGTAAGAACAAAGACAATGAATATATAGGCGTGGACAAGCAGAAGCCCAACACCATGTTGACATATATTTTCCAGTCTTTCAATGCTTGCCAGACGTATTTTGAATTCCAGTCATCAGAGAGAAGGTTTCGATCAATCGCAAGTCGTCTCATAACCTCTTTTCGCTCCGTTTCCGATAGGAATTTTGCACTAAGTTCACGTAAGTTTCACACACAACGACATGTATGAAAAATGATATGGGAACTTGTGATATACTTATTTGGGTAATCCCCGATGGCCCAGTATGATATGCACCCAACACAAAAGGTAAGAAGACCTTCGATGATAAATATCCATGACCATCCACCCTTATCACCTACTCCAGACATTTCGGAAATTCCACGGGCGAATAACCCACCAAATGCTCCTGCTGCTGTTGCCATAGAGAAAAATAGTGCTATGCGAAAGCCACATTCATTTCGAGGATACCACATGGTGATATAATAAACCACACCTGGATACAAGCCACCTTCTGCGACGCCCAAAAAGCATCTGGCAACAAGAAAGCCCGCATAGTCGTGCACCAAGCCCGTGCATACCATAACAATTGACCAAAATAATACAATTCCCGTCAACCATATATTTGGACGAACTTTCTTGATTATAATATTGCTAGGAACGCCGACTGCAACGTAAAAGGGGAAAAATACAGACAACGCGATGTTGTAGTCGAGGCCGGTCATGTGGAGGTCTTTTTCCAGTCCTTCGAGTCGTGCATTGCCAACATTGGCACGATCAAGAAAGCATACTCTGCCCAGTGTTAGTAATCGTAATTCTAGACAAAGCGGTAAACTATTATACAGATATATAGTAGCAAGAATTGGGATGAGACGTAGATCGAGCTTCCGGACCAGCTTTTTCGTAGCAGCATCATCAAATCCTGTAGCAGCTATAGAGTCACCAGAATGGGACTCGGACATCTTCTCTTCCTCATAAATTTGAACTCCATCAGGCACCCTAGAACTCATTCTATTGTGTCCTTCTGAAATTCTTTCTTCGTCGTAAAATTGTAATCCGGCAAGGACACCTGAACATATCCTGTGAAGGGCAGTCGACATATTGCTAAATGGTTCAATATTAACTTTTAGCCAGAGGATGAGATCTCCGAAAGCATAGGGTTTCAATGGAGTATTAGTAGATTTCTGATATGGCATAAAGTGACACCGTGGGGGCGCACTAAGTGAACATATGCGATCTCAACCAACCAACCACATTAATATGAGATTCAAAATAAGTTATACAACATAGCAACACGTAATGCAATAGCACTCAGTGCATGTGCACATCACTGTAGAAAAAGGGAAGCATGACGTAAACATCGTGAACCAGTATGCAGGCAGATCGTTTATCGTTTGATGTGACCTTTAAGCTGCGAGCATTTCACCTGCGTCTTTAGTATCCATCGAGTCTTTGAATCTGGCAATATAGACACCTTGTTTGGAAGACTGGTGGACCTTCATAAGTCGCGAATTCAACGCTACTCCATGATTATTCTGACGAACAAACACATGAAATAATCTTCTCTGTGGACACGAGCGTAGAGAAGAAAGCTTTAATTCTTGAGATGCTCTTTGAAATTATTAGTTACGGAAGCTTTTGGATACAACGTGACAGAGATATCAAATGTCTAACGATAGACGTAACAAGCCGCTGGGACGACATGATGCAGATAAACTCATCCAAATGGGGCGAGTATCTCGAGGAAAATTCCCACAAAAAAAGCGAATCAGGTATCAGATTGCCACGAGAATGAAAAAGGTCCTACGTGAGATACTAGTACGATCGTGTAGCCATCAATATCTTAGCGACGAAAGTGGTTTGGAAATGTCCATACACACCACGTACTACTGCACAACAAAAGGTTCAGCTTGAATCTAATGTATGACAGGACTACACCATGGTCACTCTGGCGATAAAGAATAAGATGAACCTTCTTTTGAACAACGATATGCCGTCTCTCGATCATCTTGAGACATGTCCCGATGACAGTTTGTGCTGCACTTGCTGCACCCTTGCTTCGTGATTAAAAATGCTTCGAAAGTTGTGAAATCAATCGAACTGTCATTTTTAAAGAGACAAATAACGTATAGATAGGGTGTTGGAATGAAATTACGCAACGAATCATATCTGTGACCTTCTAATTGAAGTGGACGTGGTGAGAAAGATCTCCTGAAGTAGGTAATGATGTCCTCAAGCTGACTTCAAGATGGAACTAAAGCTCTTAATGCCTGAGGCACCAAATACTCCGAGCTCGAGGCGCGTCCGCTTTTGATCTCAATGTTTGTAACTCAGTGGAGTCAAAAGAGTAACATACCTAAGTAATTCGATATGGCTCTACCTTTACCACCTGGCTTAACGCCAATGGAGGTTGCATTTCTATGCGAAATGGAAATGGTTACAGTTGTTCCTCGACAACGACTTGAGAGCCTCGATTTATTAGGTGTAAGCTACCCCGCCATTTACCCCTCCAACAACAGTACCCAAAACTTAAAGCTTATATCAATATGGTATCTATAGGGCAAGACAATTTCTCTACGGCCACCGCATCGTGCTCCCTTACCTTTATGGCTAGCTCTACTTCTCAAACGACAACGTCGTGCCAATATTATACCACCACCATGGCTTCATCCTCATTCCCTTGATAGAATACTCAAAATGGAGACTGATAATCCTGAGAGCTTTTCTCCTCCTCCACCACTCGACCATAGCACATTATCTACAGTATCACCGCCATTTCTACCGTCGAATACCGCAGACTCAGAGCCTGGTTATTTACCATACCATTGGATTGATATGGGTGAAATTTTACTGGAAGCTGCAAGTGATGATATACAAGATCCAGATAAAGTTCGGGAATTACTTAGAGATCTACGGGAAGTGAGGATGGCAAAAATGAGAAGCAGTACTTTGGTGGTAGAAGGGGGTGGGCTCACCAGTCTACAAGGTGTTGGCGCAATGGAGGTTAGTGAGGGACGAGGGTTCATTACAGGTGTCATGGATGGACTACGAAAATTAGGAGCTTCTAGGGAAGTTTCCAGAAGGGAAAAAGAACAAGAAGGTGCCGGAAGTGGAGGTGACGGAGATAGTGAGGATGAAGATATGGAGTTATGATCAGGGAAAACTGGATTCGCAACATTTATGATGAACTGCATATTTGACGAGCATCGGCGTTGGAAGGATATCATGGCATATACCAGGCTTATACTGTACAATTGGATGAGGCGCAAAAGTTTTATGCCATGAGGATATAATATATACGAATTATACGAGACTAGGTAATATCTTGTATTTGATAGAGCATTTACCATCGATCTATTTTCGCGTGCCCAATGCCGGGAAATCCCAATACTATTGGATGCAGATGAAAGTTTCTATGGTCATGGGGGAGGTGGGATTAATCTTCAATGCCGAAATGCACGATGAAGTGGTCTTCATATCATCGTATATACCTTTCTTGTTTGTTGTCTCATTGGTCATTGTTCAAGCGGAGAAATGCAGTAGTCTTGCATAATTATGTGTATTGAATGTCAAAGTTGGCTATCCATCATTATCTTGAGGCACATTGCATCAACAAATGCGTAAGTCACTGCTGGATATGAAAGAAGCCGGTGAGATATCAGAAATTGCATGGCTATGCACCCTCAGCAAGAGACGGAATGTTGTATTATAATCGTCTTTACAACCTTATTAATTTGTCATCTAATTTGTCAATCGGCGAGGCGGCGTTTAAAAAGTGTAACGGAAAGTCGGCGCGGACTTACAAATGGTGGAAAACTGCCGATATCAACAAACTCCACATCCGGGGTTGAAACCAGGGGCTATAATTAACATATCATTCAGTGGTGTATATAAGTTAATAATATCTTGAAATATAAAATAGTTAAATCACTTTACATTTCAAGCAAATCCAGCTCGGGCAATACAAAATGCATTTCATCGTTATTGTCATCACAGTGGTCATAGCACCCCTATTCCATTTTCTCGGTTGTTGCATTTATAACCTATTCTTTCACCCTTTGAAATCCTTCCCAGGGCCAAAACTATGGGCGGCTTCCAGAATTCCCTTGACATATTGGAAAATCAAGGGTATCCTTCCATACAAGATTAAAGAACTTCATGACCAATATGGTGATGCGGTTAGAGTTGCTCCCAACTATTTAGACTACAATTCATCTGTCGCCTGGGAAGACATTTATGGGTTTTTGAAAGAGAATCACAAAAAGACTTTCCCAAAGGATTTGATGGAGCGAGGTGTTATGGTAAATCAAGTCAAAAATATGTAAGTCATCATTCCAATGTATTGGACATTAGATTTGTAAGAGCTAATGTTCGTGATTGAAAGAATAACAGCAGACGAAGAAAATCATCGAAGATTTCGTCGCCTTCAATCACACATATTCTCCGACAAAGCCCTCACATCTCAGGAACCTCTAATCCAAGATTATGCTCGACAATTTGTCTCTGGACTTATCAAGTTTTCTTCTCTCAATTCAGATAATAGCATTAACATCGGTCAATGGTATAACTTTGCTACCTTCGATTTGATCGGTGACCTTGCATTCGGAGAACCTTTTGATTGTGTCAAGACTGGAGAAACAAATCATTGGATTGACTTAATCTTTCAAGTCTTTGAAATCAACAGTTTGGTCAATGAGGCAAAAAAATACCCAATTCTTGAGGCTATTGCGCTCTTTTTTGTTCCGAGAGATATAGTAGGTAAATTTGCACATCATAACCAACTCGCAAGGGAAAAAGCATATCGACGACTGGATACACCGAGAGATGTACCCGATTTCATGAGCTATATCATTAAGCATAATGATACGGATAAAGGAATGACTCGTGAGGAAATCGGAGAAAATGCAAGCATATTGATCATTGCTGGTAGTGAAACGGTATTTCACCCCTCCATTTCATTGGTCTTAAGGAACTTTACTAACAAAACTAAGACTGCATCCCTTCTCAACGGCATAACATACCATCTCCTCAAAACACCCACCGTCCTCCAAAATCTCGCTATCGAATTGAGAACTACCTTCCTAGCCCAAGAAGATCTCACTCTCCACGCTCTCGCTTCCTCTAAATATCTCAACGCCGTCCTCGAAGAAGGCCTTCGCATGTATCCCCCCGTCCCAACTACTCTCCCCCGTATAGTCCCCAATGGCGGAAGTCTAGTTGCTGGCCAATATGTTCCTGTCGGAGCATCCGTCGGTGTCAATCCCATCAGCTCTCAACTTTCCGCAAAGAATTTCTACCTCCCGTATGAATTCCATCCTGAGAGATGGCTAAGTACCGCCGATGTCGAGGAATTGAAATCAGCGTTCCCGGATATGAAACTTACTGATCCGAAAATCTTTGAGGACGATGATAGGAAAGCTCGTCAACCGTTTAGTGTGGGACCCGCCAATTGTATTGGGAAGAATTTGGCGTATGCTGAAATGAGAGTTTTGCTGGGGAATGTAGTGTGGGGATTTGATTTAGAGGTGGCGAAGGATAGTGAGAGTTGGTTGGAGAGGAATAGGATTTATGCGTTGTGGAAGAAACCGGAATTGTGGGTTAAGTTGAAGAGAGTTAATGTTTAGGTGATGGGATGAGGATGGAAATGTGCGATCTGGGATATGCGATTTGTGATTGAGGCTCTGTGGAAAAGTCAAGAATAGGATGTTATAGCGAGGGAGTTGCTGAAGATTCATCGCGTATATATCATTTTTCATATGTTTCATTGGAGGAGTTTAATAGACGTTCGAGATAGATTTTCATTTGTTATGGCGTTGGAATTTTTTCTTTTGTCTTTATATTTCTTTCATTAAATGTCTTTTATTTTTATAGATATACAGAAAAACAAATGCATGCATACACATATACATACACACACACCACCAAAAACCTCACTATTTACCCACTCAACTACTCACACACAAAGCCCCTTTTACTTTCATCTCACCCCCCTTTCCGATCCGAGATTATTCACTCCCTCTAATCGAACCATTGGGAATATTTATCGACCTATTCCTAGCTACGTAGTAAGTAGGCAAGCGAAGAATCATTAATTCTTCTTCTTCTTCTTCTTCTTCTTCTACTATTGTCCTCTCTCTGTTTTATCTCACTCTGTGTGGAGTAGACACTAGTAGCGTTTCCTCTCCTTTTATTCTCTGTTTTCTGTTTTCGTGGAAAATAGGAAATAGGAAATAGTTTGATAGGAGGAGTTTATTTTTGTGTTTCGGAAGGGTAAGATATACACATCCAAACCAGCAAGTTCAAAGTTCAAATCAAATACAGCCAAATCCCCATACCGAACCTCCCAATACCGAACCTCCCAAACAATTCTCAATTCTCAACTCTCAACTCTCAAATCCCCACATGATAAAACCATGTCCCGTACAACCAAAACCCGCTCGACACGTCGATATTGCTCCCCCTCTCGTTCTTGTTCCCCTTCTCCATTGCGAGACTCGGGATATGGATACTACTCCGCATCCTCATCGCCAATGACATCTCTTTCCCCAGTCAGATATAAATACACATATATCGATACCACTTCTCATCGCCCGAGATATGTAAGTGAGAAAGTTGGAGGAAGAGGGAAGGGGGAGGATTATTGTACTTCTAGTTCATCTCCATCTTCCTCCCCTTCTCCACCACCTCTCCGCAGAAATCGCTCTGTATCGATACTACGAACTGGATCTAGTTATATTCAAGGAGGGTATGGCCAAGGATATGGGGATGGGGATGGGTTAAGAAGAGAATTAAAAAAATCGATCTCGTATACCAGTCCCAGAACTCCAAGACCGAGTATCTCAAGAATTCAATACGGATATAGGTATACATCAGCGCCATATTCTACCTTGAATCATGGGAACGGAGAGGATTGCTATGATAGTACTAGGGGTCGGAGTAGGAGTAGGGGTATGGGTGAGAGTAGGGATGAGAGGATGAGAGGGAGGTGTTTGAGGTGTGTGGGGTGTGAGGATGGAGATAGGGATAGGGGTGGAGATAGGGATAGGGATAGGAGATGTGAGGAATGTAGTAGACTCACCCATCGCACTCCCGCACAATCAGCATCAACAACATCATCCCCCACAACCCAAAGAACCCGAGTCCATATCAAAAACACCAAGGATATCGAAAATGAAAATTTCAATTATGACATTCGACGCGAAAGAAAAAAAGAAATAGACATTAGAATTTCTGTAAAGAAGGAAGTAGAAAGGAAATATGGGAGAGGAGAAGGAGGGTGTGGGGAGGAAGAGAGGGTAAGGGGGAGGAGTAGAGCACGAAGTTGCAGTAGAGGAAGAGAGCGAGGAAGAGAGCGAGGAAGAGAAGGAGAGAGAGGAAGTGAAAGAGAAGGGTGGAAAAGTATAAGAAATCGAACACCCACGCCTTATTATGAGGGGTTTGTTAGGTGTTGGTGTAGGGATGGTGGTAGATGTCAATGCAGAAGAGGGGGAAGAAATGTGAGAAGTTGTGAGAGGGGCAGAAAGACTGCGAGCGATTTGGAATATAACTACATCTCTCCGAATTCAATACCTATCAGAGATGCAGTTTCAAGATCAAGATTGAGTGGAAGAGAGAGAGAACGAGAAAGACAGAGAGGAAGAGCGCCAGAAAGAAAGTCAGAAGGAGTGGTTGAATATATAGATCTTGGTCTTGAAAGAGATCTTGATCTTGATCGAGATCGAGATCGAAACCTTGATCGAAGTCAAGATAAATCCAAATGGAAAAACTCAGATATCCACAACATATACCATCAGAGAGGGAGGTCTCAGAATTTCAGGAGTCGAAATCGAAATCGAGGTCTGAGAAGATCTAGATCTCGATCCAGATCCAAATCGAAATCAAGAGAAGAAGAAGAAGAAGAAGAAAGAGGGAACACTAAAGAGAGGACTCGATATATAACAAGAACAATTGATATTCCTCGACATGGGTCACTATTACGGTCGAGGTCGAGGTCAAGGTCGAGGTCAAGAGCAAGGTTGAGAGGTAGAGATGAAGATAGAAGTACGAGTACGAGTAAGAGGAAAACGATATATTATCTCCCTCATGTTTCTCATGTTGCTCGCGATGATGGAGGAAGGAGTGGGAGTAGGAGTAGAGGGAAATTCGAACGCAGGGACACATCATCGAGCACTTCCACTACCACTTCAACTTCCGATTACACTTCCGAGGAAATAGAGCGAGAAGTACGAATTAAACGGAAATACAGTATCATTGGTGGGTTGAGAGGTGAAGCGAGAGATCAAGGGAAAGGAGGGGGAGGAGAAGCCAGAGGAGAAAGAGGAAGTGGAGGAGGGGAAGCGAGAGAAAAGGGAAAAAAGAAAAGGGAAAGCAAAAGAAAAAAGGGAAGGGGTGTAAGATTTATGATTTGAATTTTGGAGAAAAGAAGAGATCAAGTAATGAGTTAAATTTTGCGTTTTATTTTCATTGTCTTTGATTTATTAGAGAAAGAGATAGATGAAATCAATGAAATATAAGAGATCATTAACTTAGTTAACGTATGTTACCGCACGCATAGCGATCGCGTCCGATCGGGCTAGCATAGCGCTAAGCTTCGAGCCGATTATATATATAGTCCTATAGCATGCTCTCTTTAGATCTATAGCTTTTAATTCTAAGATTGATCTCTAATATACATTAGATTCCTTCTATTATTAAAAGCTCTTCCAAATAAAAAATAGAATAATATTAGCACATACTTATAAATATATATACTCCGCTTACTTCTATTAACATATATCACTTTTACTCTTTTATTTGCATACAAATCTTCTTAATACTAATCAAAGATATTATCTTTTTTTTACTTTTAATTTCTAGACTATAAATTTTGATTCAATAAATCTCACGATTGTAGAGCTTTATAGCAAAGTGACTCATCAGTGGGATGAAATCTCGTTCCTATACTCCCTGATACTCGAGCATCACACTCCTCCCTTTGCTCCCTTGTAGCCGAAACCCTTTCTCCCTGATCCCAAAAAGTTCAATAATAGTTCTCAGAAATTCAATATATAATTACTCTTAATTTAAACGAAATTATAAATAGATAATATAGCAATCAATAACTCTATAATTCAATTCTATTATATATATCTTAATCTAGAATCTCATATATAAGCTATAATTATACCCCAGCTTTCTTTTCTTAATCAAAATGTTTTATTAGATTATATAACAATCTTAGATTAATTCATATACATCTACAACAATCCAAATAAAATATAAAAGTATTGTTTGAATTAAAAAATAACAATATAATATTTATCTCTTTTAAACACTCGAAGTAATTCATATAGATCGATAAGATAAGATCATACAGATCGATAA
>PQXN01000118.1:0-105609 GCA_004786275.1 Botryotinia convoluta | reverse complement strand
ATCCCCATCCCCATCCCCATCCCCTTCCCCCTCTACCCTCCTCCTGAAAACCACCACCCGCAAAGCTCTCCCGCCAGCCCAGAATATACAAAAATACAACCCCCCTACAACCAATTCTAATGCACCATTTCAATATCCCAGTTCATCGTCCTATCCACTATCTCTCCTCGTGTTCTCCCAATCTCATGTATATACCCACTAGGCACTACTACTTACCTCAGAGACCTTCATCTGTGCATCTGAATTGCAGATTCAAGCACAGGAAGTAGACTATTATACAAACCATTACAGAAAATAATAATAGCAGGAAAGAAAAGCAAGAATAATAAGGAATCGTTGCGAGATATATTACATACCTAGGTATTTAGACAGATTATCATGAAGAATCACGGAACATCATCAAAGGAAGAGGAAGGAAGGGAAGAAAGAGACTACCAAGTAGACGTCAAGAAATCCTTTCAGGAAAAAGAGTGAGAAGTAAGGCTTCCGGGTGGAAAAATAGGTTCTTAGAGAATGGAGAATAAGGATTACCAGATAGATAGACACACCAGTAGACATAATGCAGAAGAGCAGATTAGTACCACGCATTTTCAACCCACTCTCCTTCCCTTCCATCATTTCCACCATCCCCATTCTCCCCCTACTATCCCGCTTCTTTCCAGCCGCTTTCTCTTCACCAAAGTCATTCACACCACATCACTCAGGCTCACAGCCCCCAAAAGCATAACCAAAAAACATAACCATTTCAAATATGCTAACGCAACTACTTTGTATTCGCTATGCTGCCCCCCTAATATACATGCTTCCCCCGCTATCATCAGAAGAGAAGATGTGAGATACCTATTAGTATTTCGTCGCTGGAATATCAGAGCATGTTTCCTATTCACTTGCTCAATTCCTCCACCCACCCCACAAACCCCCGCTGACATTATTTTCCATTAATTTTCCGAGTCTCAAGGACATAGATTCCTCCGTCTATGCACTTGGAATTACTCCCTTCCTTTCCCATTCCACCCCTTCCCTTCCCCTCAAAAACGCCCCGGTGTAGAGAACACAATAATATAAGCCAAGCCCAAGCCCAAGCCCGCCGTATGTTAATCAACTGGGATTCACCCCAGTGCCCTTGTACTCCGTCCTGTAAATGATACCAATGATGCTAAAACTCCTTGAAACTAGGGAAATCGTATGATGATGATTCGTGAAATAGTATCCTATTGATTTGGTCACAAAGAAAAAAAAGATTGAGATTGCCTAGCATCCTAGAATTGTAGGCTCGAAATTGTGAAGTTACAAGAAAATGCCCACCCATCTATCCTTGTTTTTAACAATCGATTCGCATTCATCAACTGCGCAAAGAACTGTCTTGGCTCCGCGGAAGGAGGATATTTTGTCGTTTGTGCGGTTTTGAAAACACTTATTGCAGAAGACCTAGTCGATGTTAATGATGGTAGATAGAAGTGAAATAAATTGAACTTACATGACCACAATCCTTAACGACCCAGAAAGGATGTTCTTCTCTATCCTTTTTACTCGGTGCCCCACGAGATTTCTTTGCTACTGGCTCCTCACCGTCCTTTCTATGAATCAATTCTTCTTCGCAACTCGGGCAAATCGCAGTATCACTCTCCGTGGGCGACCTCGTAAATCCTGCGGGAACTGTTGGAGGCGCAACATGTTCAGGTTTGTTCTCTTGTAAAGCCACTCTTCCATAATCCATACCATTTGGCATAGCTGGAAAATCTGCAAATAAATGAACTCCTACATCTCGACCCCCAAAACCCAAAAAATTATGAACGTCCATGATAATACCCGCACCGTTGTCGTACATATTTCTCAATCCACCAAACGCAAGTTCACCATTGGCACCTGCTGGCGTTGGTCTTTGTGGACTTATTGGACTGCCACCGAAATGACCGGCTACATATCCAGGCGGGGTAGCTCTTCCATTTCTCTGTCTCTGCAAACGTTCAAAAACTCCAAGTCTAGCATGCATTGGTGGTAGTGGTGGGGCACGGGGAGGTAGAGGTATAGAACGTTCTCGAGAATGAGTTATGATAATAGTATCATCCTCATCATCGTCGTCATCTCCTGTAAGATCCACAAACTGCTCTAATCTTGCTTCACTTCTCCCTAATCTCGGCGGTGGTCTCGAGGCAGTAGGATTCCGATTATGAGCTGACATACGGCCTACAGGAAAAGGCGAACCTGAGGGTGAGGGTGAAGGTGTGTTGTGTCTTCTGTTGGCTGCCATACGAACAGCTGCAGGATTAGATCGAACTGGGGGTGAAGGATCGTCATCTTGATCGGATGTTAAATCAATAACATTTTCTGAGTTTACTACCGGGCGGTGGCGCCGAGATGATGCTTCCATTATTCCAGCTTCCCCTGCAAGTTGAGTATGTCCACCGGCACGCCGACTGCGCAGACTAGATTGTCCAGAATTATTATTGGGGTTTGGTGATCGTCGTCTTGGTCGTTCTCGGAGAGGGGATGTGGCGACATTAGGTGGTGCAATTCTTGAAGAGGAGTTACTCAAGTTTGAGGTGCTTTCTCGAAACAATTCTGGTGACGATGAAATTCTTGGATGTGATTGAGACATTTCTGCAAGAGATCGCTTTAAACAGGATTTGTCAGTAAAGAAAGAACCAACCAAATATACCTTTTTTTCAAAGGAAAAAAAGTAAACATTTGCTTCCTACCTTACGACTTTCCCGACTTCCTAACCATTCATTCTCCATGGTTGATAGAACTCACCAGTATATGCGCTCGGAGTTTTGATTACTTTTATGAATTGAAAAGGAAAGTAACAACTCTTGACAAAAATCAGGAGGTGAACAAAGACCCTTTTGCTCAATAAGTCGATGGTATGTAGGTGATCGAATGTGTCTCTTTTGTGGTGGGGGTGTTGTGTGTTGTTGTAATAAGAAGTCGAAGTTGTTCCAGTCGGACCCAATTTGATATAAGAACTAGTGACGATTATGAGAAACTGATATGAGTAAGCGAACACAATCTATCGTACTACTCGGTGTATTAGATTTCATAATTGAACCAGAGTCATATATGGAGTGCAGTAGAATTTGTGAAAGAATTTACACCCAGGTGATTTATAATCTTTGTTCCGAATTGAAATTCTTTACCTAGTTGCCACGTAAAGTATGAATGAAGATACTGCATCTACCTCCTTAAAACATTATCTGGGTAGTATGATGTACTAGATATGTATTTACAATGTCCAACCTCGGAAGACCCTTCAGCAATGCACGGCTATTATAAGCATTCAGTGCAATACAATACAATAATAAATACAAATTCGAATTGTATTCACTATTCAATCTCTATTCCCATCACATCTGAAGATAGTTTAACGACGTATTACTATCATTTCTCTATTTCACCACTTTATCAACCTGAGACTCTTATGTTCTTGTTTCAGTGCTGGCTGGTCTGTGCCGCCACTATTGTTCATTTTGGGCATCCCAAAGATGCTGCTCCCCTAACATTACAGTAACATGTGAAAAGGGGCCCTATCCCTAATTCTTATTCCATTTCACATCTTCGAATCACCAAACTCCATGATATTCACATCCCATCTCTGTTTCCTTTGGCCCCCTATCATGCAAATTCCATTATGCAGGCGCTACACCAAGGACATTCACAACCCCTTCACTATCAACAGTGATCAAACTCTTCGCTCCCTCACCCCATTGTACTGCAGTTGCTGGAACAGCTACGCTCAAAGCATCCGACCAGGATTTCGTAGATTTGGTGTATTGGGAGATCGTAAGCCCTCTTGGTCCGGAAGCTGCCAAAAATTGACCAGTGTAATCCCATTGGATAGCATCAACTGGTCCACCGATTTCTAAAATCTTCGCCTCTGCGGCCTTTCCTTCTTTTCGGATATCGAAAATTACAACACTGGTAGATCCTTTGGCAACTGCCGCAAACCATATACCGTTCTCAGAAAAGGCAACGTCCTGGACAGGTCCGTCAATCTCGAAATTTACACCAGCGCTTTCTCCTGTCTTGACATGGAATAGCTTAATCTGTCCATCAGCGCCGCCAGCTGCAAAGAGATGACCATCTGGATGGAAAGCTGCCGTTTTAAGTTCTAGAAGATGTTAACAAGGCTTGCGCCAGACAGATTCCCATTTACAAAATCGACATACCTGAATCTGCATAAATTTGTGTGATTGCCGCTTTCTCAGCCAAGTCATAGAATACAAAGCTCTTGTCGATACCAACAGAGGCTAAAATTTCACCACTTGGATGTAATGCAAGAGCATTCACCGCTCCTGCATGCGATGTAAATGTATGCTCTTCATCTCCAAACACCTTCACCTCTCCCTTTGCAGTAGACACAATGGGTGTGCTCTTATAGAAAGCAGCTCCCGTGACTGGTCCTCCGGCTTCAAGTGACTTTATAATCTTTTGTTCAGCCAAAGAATAGATACCTGCCTCTCCTTTCGATCCACCCACGATTAACTGATCTTCGGTCTGAGCGAGTGAAACACACCCAGGGTATAAAGGTTCTGAAGTAGAAGTGATCGTAAATTGGCCAATATCTTCAGTGGTAGCCCATCCTTTTGGAACGGGTCGCTTTCGGCGGCTTTTGGAAAGTCTGTATATTCGTTAGCAATCGAATTCATAACTCGGGTCTCGTCGAGTCTCGTACTCGGCTTGTGTAGTATCAACCAGATTCGCCAAATTTTCTGGAAGACCTTGAGTATCAACCTGCATAGCATCGCCATTTCCTGCATTTCCTGCACTAACTGAAACCTTGCTCAACGCATCTCTAGCCTCATCTCTCTCCTTTGTCAACCGCGCAATAACTCTTACAGCTGCATCATGTTGATACAATGCTGATGACAGCTCCTGTCGCGTCTGATGTAATTGTTGTCTTATTGTGAAACTTTCCAATGCTAATGCATCCCATTCATTTTGGAAAGTGGAAAGGAGAGAAGGAATCGATGTGAGAGTTGGAGGTCTAGGAGTAACAATTTTGGCGGATTTGAGGTCGATTAGATCTGCGATTTCGAGGTCTTCTCCCGTAACTGGATCCTTATGATTTTCTGAAATGTATGATTCGATAAGTCGTTTTTCGAAAACGTTGCCTGAAATCTGTTATTCTTAAGCTCAGTGAATAGATACCTTCAACTTACCTGATTTCGATGAAGCAACCGGATGCTGTGGGGCTTCTCCAGATACTGTAAAAAGTCAATGGCAAGTACCAATTAAATTCTATGGGCTTTCAAAACTTACTTGAGCACAACATATTGATTCGCGTTGATATGAGATTTGAAGCTCTAAACTCGCGCCGTGATCCGACTAATAAAAAGATATTTTGAGGTCGCATCAATCCATAGTGACGCTAATCTATTTACGGCTTAGTTCGTGGATTGAAGCTCCCGGTGCCGGCCTTGTGTGGGGAATTTCATGATCTTTAAGTGACTTCATCACACTTTGGGATATATACGGAGTAATACTTATCATTAAATGCTTAGGTAGGTTATATATTTCTCGAAATACATAAACATTTGTCCATCAAATCTTCTCATTCTCCCCAAGAGCTTTTCTATCTATATCGAAACGATGACTTCCATACCTCCAGTCGCTGGAATTCCCTCCCTATCCACTGTTGAGAGATCCAGTGTCCTCGACGCCCTATTCGAGCCATGTACTGCTCTCCATACACTCTCTATGGATTTACTTCATACAACAACTTTCGAGTCGTACAGTGATCTTATCGCAAGTGTCGGTACCCAACTTGTGGATCTGTCAGAAAGTACATTACCAAGTGATAGAGAGTGGCTAGACAAGATTCTTGGTTCCCATCCTAGATTAGGCGAGAAGAAAGTAGAGAGTGTACAATCTAAAGCCGAACAAGCTCAGTTGAATACTGGACCTACCGAAGAAACTGAAAAGTTAAAAGCTCTAAACGAAGAGTATGAGAAGACTTTTCCAGGCTTGAGATATGTGTATGAACATGCCTATCTCCTGTAGTGGACAGGCAAGTGCTAACTATGATGTTAGTGTTTTCGTAAATGGAAGATCAAGACCTATCATTTTTGAAGATATGAGAAGAAGAATATCAAGAGGAGATATTGGACTCGAGAGGAAAGAGGCTATTCAGGTACGCTGTATTCGAGATTTAATCATGATATTTTTTTCATAGCTAACTCCAATGCAGGCTATGTGTGATATTGCAGTAGACCGCGCCACCAAGCTATAAAAAGCATTATGAAAACACTTGAACTCCAATAAATCCAACTATTTATGCGTTGATACGTTTTTGGATACTTGTGAACACATACCCATGCAAATACCATCACGCCAATCAGCCCCCTCCCAAATTGTTCTGTATAGCTTTCAAGTTGAGTTTGAGGACCTCTGCAGAGCCCCCGACAAAGAATCTCATCTATTATAGTAGATAGTCCCCAGTTCTCCCTTTGAAATTGCCTCCATTGCCAATTTCAGTCGATTATCGAGTTTCTTCATCTCACAGCCAGTTACCCCACCGAAACTCCCATCTCCGCACCTCCAACACACACAAAATAGCTATCATGCAATCTCTCCTCCTCCCTCAGCATCTCCACAATTCTCTCACCTTCAGGCGTACTCAGTGGCTGCTCTTGCATATCCTCTGGAGAAAGTCCATCAAGCGTATCAAGGTACTCATACTCATCTTCTCCCTCTTCCGAAGAACACATGACATTGAAGTCACTATAGATCATCTTCTCACACCCATCCTCCAATTCATCCATCAGCATCTCATCTTCTGAGTCTAAAACATCATAGTTCGACCTTCCAAGTGGACTCGGAGGCAACACCAATTCATTCCACCTTTTGTTCTCTTTTTCCTCCAGAATCTCCCTTAGATGCATATCCACATCCAACAATGTCTGTTGCTTTCGCTCACGAAACATTGCCTCCCTTGCCCCATGCATCCGCATCTGCAACCTGATCCGATTGAAAATCGCCACCTTCCGCAGCACATTCCGTCCAATTCCAATTTCTTTATTCCCTCCAACTTTCCCATCTCCTCCAAATACTCCAAGCCTTTTCACCCCACCAACACCTTTCACACATACTCCTTTAATGCCAAATATTCTAGCATGTTTATAACTTGCAGGCACCGAGAATGGTCTGCTCAATCGCGAGGTAATAAGATGAAGACGCAATCTTCTTTTTTTCGTCCTGGTCCTTCATTCACGGTATTTGTGTTCAAGTTTTCATCGACGTCTGAGAGGGGGCGTGTACGCTTGGAGCGATAGGGAAGACATGGAGAGGGAGAGGTAGAGGAGAAGGTGAATTTGAAAGTGGCATTGGATTTGTTGGGGTTGAGGGGGCCGAATTGGAAGGAAGGAGATAGGACCTCTGAGACTTGAGTTTGGATTTGGGTTTGAACGCCGAGTGTAGTGGAAGTAGTATGGTGCAATGGTATCATGTCCACATTCGATTCTATTTAGTATGTGTTTGCCAATTTGGGCAATGAAGTGGATCGAAAGAGGTGGTTGTAGAAGTATCTTCATATCATTTCCTCAATGATGAAGGAAATTAATAGATGAGATTTGGAACACTCATTTGGTATATTCTTCTTCCGGTAATGATGATCAACTTTACATCTCGAGGTTGTATCATTAATACCGAATCCAGATCGGTCAAGCGAGCAATTGATTTTAAATCCCAAAAACAAAATACAAAAAAGCTTCTTAGCACAAACAAAACAAAAAAATAACACAAGAAAAAGAGCCGCCATCACCTCATATCATTCTCCCAACACTTTTCCACAGCTCACCAGTAGTCTGTACAACATGCGTGCATTCCACCACCTTTGCGGAATTTGCGGGGAAAGGTCATCCTTACGCCTAGCCACCAATACATCTTCTAGCTCCTCGAGAGGCTTACGGGGTTGCAAGAAACCCTGTTGCTGACCGGATCACGAGGAAGCTTGCATGCTGGCATCGTCGATGCGAGAGAGAAATCATACCATGCACAATATACCAATACCAAGAAACACGAACGAGAGAAAAGGAAGGAAAGTAAAGCGTAGCAGAACAAAATAAAGGAAAGAAAAGACATATGGCAGAATAAGATACTTAGACAGACGCGAGGAGAAAAAGTCCCTTCTCGAATCCCGAATGTCGAATGTCGAACTATCTGTTCTAGAGTAAGCTAGCTGCAAAACTCTTCATGCCTAACTTTACTTTGCTTTCCTAACCCTCACACTACTCTACTTACTCATCTCCATCTTCTTCAGCTAAACAAGTGTCATATTCCACCCTTCCCTCCGGATCTCATTCTCTAGCTTCCTTACAAACCCATCAAACCATCCATCCAACCATCCATTCCAAGCTTCAATAGTTTGTTGTACTAGTAAGCTCCTACATTGAACCTCTAGCTTCCAACTTCTCGCTTCTACCTAATTAAATTTATAGCCTCCATCACATTTCCAGAATTCTCCTGACACTAAATCCAGACCCAGACCCAGACCATCCTTCATCTCAAACCCATCTCCCACCCACCATTAACCAGAAACCGCCCCTCGCGCCAGAATGCGGGGGCTCCATACATACGAAACGAGTACCACGTCTGTCGATCTAACCCTTGCTTGGAGATAGACAGCCATTATTCCCTGTACATAGAAAGTGGCGGGAATCCGCTAGAATAGAATAGGCAACTCCAGATTTTCTCACGAACCGATGTAACCCAAGAAAATTCAAAGAGTGAAGAATATTTTCACCAGGGGAGTATATCTAGGTAGGTAAATCTGGGATATTCCCGGAGTTAGCCGATACTTCCTCACGACTATTCAGAGGAATAACTGTTGCCTACAATTTGCACATATGGTTCATCGTCACAACTCCAAATTCGAACCACAGATAGTAGATGTTAAACTTTTTTTCTTATTGTACTTTTAGACCGTTTTGTTTTTCGTTTCTTCTCTTTCAAGAGCCATGAGCCTCAACATTTTAAACACTAATTGTCTTAAAAACATTGAAGTTCTCTCCAGTTCCCACAAGTGCTCCTGGAATCTGTGGGTGCCAATGACACTCCTTGACCTTCGCCATATAATGTACAAATAGCAATTGTGGAGGAACATCATTAACTCCACCCGTATCCTTACTCTCCTCATCATCCAACTCGACTGCCAAATCCCACAGCGTTAGCGTGTCATCACCAGCTGCAACCGCAACAATACTATCATCAGTAGGATGCCACTCTACACTTGTAATTTGCTCTTTGTGGAAATTGAAAGAAGCGACTGGAGACGGTTTAGATGGTTCGGAAGTCTTTGAAGGTTTCCAATTTCGTAGATCCCAAACTGCCCAGACTCCGTCGTCGGCGCCGGAGGCAAGAAGATGAGAAGTTTGGTGTGACCAGGACATGACGTTGACATCTGTCTCGGAAACCTGGACTGTAAGTGCTGCGGTTCGAGATTTACTTCTGATGTCCCAGACTTTAATTGTTCCATCGCTGGACGCGGATGCGAAAACGTTCTTTTCCGAAGGACTCCATTGCAATTCCTCGATACTTCCAGTATGGCCTGTGAATGGGCGTGCATCGGCTGACCAACTCTCTCCGGCAGTTCTTGTGGAGACGTAAATTTTGCCATCGTTATCTCCTGTTACCAATTTTCCAGTAGATATCAAAGGCGACCAATCAACGGCATAGCCTTCCGATTTGTGCATTTTAAGAGTAGCTAAAGCTTTATTTTGTTGTGGAGTGATAACAGTGCCTGGGGTATCAAAAGAGGATAGATGAGGAGTAATATCGTGAATAAGAACCTGACCGGATTCGCTCATTGAAGCGGTAAGGGTAGTGGGAGGCCGGGAAGAGTCAGAAGCGGGTATTTGATGCGAACGTATTCTGTTTGTAGTAGCAGTGAGAGGTATCGAAGCCGATTCAAGAATAGGATCCGAATCTTCATCTTCATCTTCATCCGATTCGTCTTCGCCCTGTTCTCTCTCCATTCTACTCAATCCACTAAACTTCATAACCATCAATTGATTTTCCTTTTCCCGTTTATGTTCAGCTTGTGTTCCTGCAACTGCATACATAGTAGCGGGGTATGTTTTTCGATTGTCGCCCAAACCATCCTTCAGTATATCGAAAGAAAGACAAGGCCAAGGGGTACTAAGAGCATGAAGCATTTCGTATGTAGTAAGATCAGGGGATAATGTCTGTCCTGGTTCCAGTTTATTCCTACCAACTATGAAAGTTTGTTGATCGACTTCCATGGCTTCTATAAGCGCATTAGTAAACTCCCATAAATGCGCACTCGCAAGAGCTTCATAACTGCTTCTACTAACCTGCTTCTTCAGCCTCTTTCTCAGCATCAGGTCTTCCATCAACACCCGCCTCCAAAATCTCATCTTCGCTCTCATATTCATCTTCGAATTCGTCTTCGAACTCTCCCACCCCATCATCCAATTCTGGCTTTTCCGGCCTCTCTCCTGCCTTCAAGGACAGATCCATGTTCTCATCTTCAGCTGGACGTTTCGACATTTTGTATATGCGTGTTGTAGATAATTTGGTAGACAGTTTGCGACCCCTCAGAAAAAATAATTGATAGATTGTGGGGGTTTTCTTATCGTCACAATCGCAATTCAAAATTATTTTTTAGCGTCGGGTAATCTGAGGTTAAACTCCGATGGATTCCTGAACAATCTTGAGTCAATGCCAATAGTATCAGAATTTGAATGTAGCCACCAAGATGTTGTATGAGCTCGTCGCAATTGTAAGTCTTTCTCGAATAGAGTATATAACAAGAGAATATACATTCTAATAAATCTCTAGGTTCGACCCGGTAACCTCGTCGAGGTCAAAGAGTAAATCGCCTTTCAATTTCCCCTCCTACCCACCTCAATAATTGAGACTAACTACTCATTTCTCACCTAAAGAATTGCCCGCACAGCTGGTTCCCTCATACTCAGATCCGGCGGTACCATCCGCGGCATACGCAACTGGGGAGTATCTAGTCTACCAAAACGAACACGCAAACATCAAGCACAATACCATGAAGGACATTACTTTGTCATGAGATACGACGCCTCGAGCAAGACGCAAGACAACGTACGGACAACTCTTGGATTAGATCCACGGATGATCAAATTCAGTTCGGTGAAGTTGGGAGATGGCACATTGGAGAGTTTGAGTAAGATTGGTTCGACAATTCCTTGGACAATGGAGGAACATACAAAGGAGAAATGAGTGGTAGCATGGTGTCATATGTGTGTTGTATTAGTAGGCGTCAGAAGGAAAATGCGATCAACATTTCCATGCCAGGGTATGGAGGTTGATTTTACATTATGGAATTGAGGGATTGGTATTTCCACCTCACATTCTTGTATGGTGTTTCAAACGCCAGTCTGCTACCTAGAACGCCATTGCGCAACCAGGAGTATGCTTCGCTGCAGGTAAAAAGAAATCAAAATGCATCCCTTCTAGATCTTTATCATGCCTTCTCAATCAGTCTCCATTGTCTCTCCAGCTTCATCCGAATCTCCCCTGTTCTTCTTTACCCATGCAACAAATTCATCAATGACACTTGGCCATGCTGAATCTTCAGTCCAGAAGCTCAGACTCTCATCCTCCATTGTCTTTGCATGAAATTGATATGTCTGGTTCCATAAATCCTTGTTGACACTCTTCTTCCAATTCTGTCCGAGGAACTCCAACCAGAGTTTGATCCAATTGGTTGAGGCGGTCTTCCATTCCTTTCCTGGAGAGTTGAACAAGAGCTCCCAGTATACACTGGCAAGTTCTAACGAAAGAGCTTTCTGTCCCTTCTCACGAGCACAGACAAAGGTGTGTTTATATACTCTCTTGAACAAGTCCACGTCGGTCGACAATGAATCTTTGGCCTGTGAGGTGTACGACTTTTGCTTGGGCAATGTATCAAGGCTGTTCAAAAGTGTTAGTAACTGAAGGTAAACATTCTGGGGATACCATTACCCCAACTTTTTCCATCCCTCGACAAAGCCATCTTTGGTCATCTCTCCTATTGAAGGTACTTGAATGATCTCGCAGGGGATCAGAAACTCAACACCTTCCAGATTGATGCCCAAATCATCCCCAAAATACTTCATAGTACCGTCAACACCAACCATGTCGACATCATCATTGGAAGCTAGATCACCAATGTTCAGCTTCTTCTATGTTCAACCGCCTTGAAGAGATATTATTCGAGATACATACTGCGGTAGCTCTCAAAAAGCTTCGTCAAAGATTCCTTTTCTTTCGCTTGGGCAGGGGTACCATTTCCTTGAAAGAAGCTGTTATAATTAGATTGTTAGTATATATTGTGAGAATTTAAATGAGTGCATGAACTGGCAAAGTGTTGACTGATAACTCATAGTATCCGTACTCATGATCGGTAACGGGAGCCATACTAGACGTCTGCTGCCTTAAATGTGGACTGCGAATAAACCGTACAACATCTCACTGCGATGGATGAAACTGAACAGCGTATATCTGGAGCAAGCCTGAGATGGCAAAGTAAAATAGTGATGGGTTTCGAGTTGAACATAGTCGACTAAATTGGCAATCCTCCAATTAAAACAACGACTTTGGGGTCCATCGACAGCGAGTGTAAACAAGCGTACTTGAGTATTTTCTAACATCTCATGTATGTTTACCCATCAAACTCCATGCACGAGAACAGTTTTGACTTGCGCCGCGTATCCCGATCATTTCTTAAGGATGCAATCATAGTTCGAAGTCATATCAAATATCGAGGGGATAGTGTGTCGTGTATCAAATCGTAGTCCACATTTATCGATATTCGTTCCCGCAGCTCGAGTTCTAGGAAATAAAATATTTGCTCACCTATCGCATGCTGATTCTAGTTTCCATCCCGTCGCTTTAAGAATCTGCGAAACAAGATCCATCAGTAAATGGTTTATGTTTTGACGTTTTGAGTGGAAGAGCTTAAGGCAACAGGCTTATATCAGTTTACTTACTTTCATAGCATTTCTTTCTGAAACCCCAGTAATTTGCATAAACTCATTGAGCATAGAACGTTGTTGCCCATTTGGAGGCATCTTGAAAAAAGTTCCTCTATATTTGGTGTTTTTTGAATGTCTGGAGGAGGAGATGGCGGGGTTGTGAATTTAAGAACATGGGCTTTTGGTCCGGCCTTAGTCCCGCAGCCTAGCGCAAAAATAAAGTTATGGGTGTTGTATAAGATAAGAAAGATAGTTCATCATAAGCGATATTTGTTTCAGGTTGAGTCTTAGACGAGAATGATAGCTTTTGACAAAAAGGGGAGATGTCTACTCGAAAGTTTGAAGTGGTATTTGATTAGTATGGTATTATATATGGAACGACCAGAAGGAAACAATCTTGAGGCTGCTTTCTCCTTAAAATGTGCTAAACCCACCCATTAAAGAACTTCAAGAGATCATTCAAATTAAACAAGAGTTAGTATGATTGATTTGTTTCATTATTACTGGCCCTAATCACCGTCATGGGTCTCACCCACACACCAAATCACCGTCCATCCCAAACAGTATTTATGTATACAAGTATGACAGACGCTCGAATAAATGAACTCCCCGGAAATGAATGCTGCTAATGGTATCTAATTTGAGTTTTGAAAAGAACGCAATGAAAAGCAGCCGCCATATAGTTCCTCCTAATCCCCAAGTGGCATACTTTCGAGCTCCTCTTCCAGTTGTCTCCAGTTATGGGCTTGAAGCTCCGAGTACTTGACACGTTCTTGTGCCCAGTCTTGACTTAGTCGACTGATGTTATATTGTGTCGATTGGAAGTAAATGAGCTCATCTCTTATGCACTCTTTAATAAATATCCCTCGTGCATGTTGAGCTACAATAGACTCCTTATCCTATGAAACGTTAGTTCTCGTAAGCTTCAATTTCTGCTTTGTGGAGCTTACTTTGATAATGGCTTCTGTGACCTTTTCAATCTCTCCTGGCTTAACCATGTTTTCAGGCTTTGATCGTATTGCCACTAATTTATTCTCGTTGTTTTCAATCCTGCGTTCTAAATATGGAATATTGTCTTTGTCATAGCGATCCCGACGCTCGAACATATCTCTCATGCTGACAAGAGAGTCTCGTTGCTTCTTTAAGTCTTCTAGAACGCCTTGATCCCAGGCCTTAGCCTCATCTTCGAGAATGTTTTGACTGTTGGAAAGATGCTTGGCAGTAGAATGAAGACCCTCATTCAACAGTGGCACATCATTGGTATCGATAGCGTAGGTGTCTTGGGAGACATCAGTGAGCGACTGTAAGCACAGCGCCATGCGTAAATGATCTGCAGCAAGTCCTTCATTGCGTTTTGCTAGGCGGTCCATAAGATTGCACATGTTAACATAGGCTTCTGCAGATCGTCGGATACCGGTTCGAGTCTGGGCGAAGAGATCGTTCAGAGTAGGGGGAAGAGAGTCTTCTAGTCCCGGGGGTAGTGGTCGTCCAACAAATTCCTCCTGAACAGATATAGTAGCCTGCTTTCGCCAAACAGCAAGCTCCTGATGCTAATTAGTTTATACTTAGTAACAATATGTGAGATGTAAGAGAAGTGAGGACTTACTGTTGGAACAGTCAGAAACATTATGACCAATTGCTCTTGGCTAAGAACAGGGTGTCGGACAAGTGCATTGGAAAACCGTGCTAATCCTCTTCTGCGTTTCTCCATAAATGAGCTTTCTGCAGCCAGATGGTTTCCATTTACTAAGAACCCCTCAGGTCAGCAATGAAAATTTGGTGGGCAAATCAAACATACCTGCGACTCTCTTTGGGGGCAGAAGTGGCAATTGTCTGAAAGGGAATCGCTTTTGTAAGCAATCTAGCAACCAGACGAAATCACTATATCTTCTCACAACCTTACTTCCTCTGCGAACAGAAGAAACTTGATAGTTATGATGTTGGAATAAGAACATTCCCTCTTTCTCAGCTAACAGAGTGACGACTATATTCTCTTCTGCTCCATTGCTAGTCACACGGCCACCGCCAAATGTGCGGGCTGGCGGAGCAGCTTCCTCTGGCCGTTCCCCTTCCCCACCATCGCCTCCGAATCCACCACTACCGCCAACTGGTGGTGTTGCTGAGTTGTTAAAATTTGGATTCGCATCATAGGAGCCCCATCCTCCACTCGCAGGCTCTATAGGAGCACTTCTAGACTGCTGACGTCGATCTTCATTTGATGGTCCTGTAGAAGTATTTGTGAAGCCACTTACGGTTCTCACTGGTTCGCGTGCTCCATTTGTCGGGGCTCCATTCGATCTGGGACTAGCATGATTATGGCCTTTGTGGAGAGCCGGGCTTCCCCATGGATCAGCCTCGGGAAATTCCAGGGAGTCTTTTCGTAACATTCTAGATTGTGGGGGGGACAATGAGTTATGGATGGATGGTACAGATGGTGGGGTTGCAGGTCGCTGAGCAGGCTTCGCAGCTGATTCACCGGTCGCAGAGGATTCTAAGTTTGCGTTTGCTAAGTTTGTCAAGCTTGCAAGCTTGGGCACTGGGAGATCTACGCATTTATCAGATTAGAACAAGCGAAAGTGAATATCAAAAGACACTGACTCCTTCGTCGCTCATCTACACCATCAAGTGTAACGTCATGGACATCCTCTTCTTCCTGAGCCAACCCAATCAAAGCCAATAGTACATTGACCTCGCTCCGTTCTAGATCTTGTGGTTGTGAAGTAGGGGCAATAATTTTCATGATCCAGCTCGACTTCTCGGGCCCCAAATCTGCAGCATCTAAAAGTTTTGTCACGCCGGTCCTACTAAGTTTTCCATTGGATTCATTGCCATCCTTAAGTATATCATCAAAGATGTCAATATAACTCTCGGGCACGTCGGATGTAGGAAGAAGAGTTTTTAGTAAAGCTCCCCGGTCTAGCTTCTTTGGCAGTGATGTACCCCATGGCGAGCCTCCCGAGACATCGTCATCATCTGCGAATAATGAAGATTTGGATCCTGGGGTTGAACTTGGCTCGTCGTCGAAGAGGGATAATCGCGACTTTGACGGGATTGTTGCGCCAACAGGCTCATCGTCATCTCCGAATAGAGACATTATATTCCTAATATCCTCTAGGATGTATAATTATGTACAGTAAGACAGAATTGAGTAATTTTGTATCGTAACGTCGTTATCATAGATAATTGTTTTGGATATTTTGGAAGCTTGGAAGCTCTAGACGCGGGAAAGCTTGGACATGCTTTCTCACCATGTAACCGCGCATATTTTAGTACACTACCTAGGTGGGACTGTGGAGGAGGTATGGATCCAAGTGATAGGAAACTCAAATTGAGAGATCGATTTGGAATCTTGGTAATATTTAGAATTATCTTGATATGGTCTACTATATGTTATGAAATCTTCAATAATTATAAATATCGTCATCTATGTATGAGATAAGTCACGTTTCCGTAGTCACAATGAATGATGTCGTCTAAACATATAGGCCCCCTTTAATTTATGTACAAGATCCAGGTGTTAGTTTCTTCGATACTTAATTTTCTCGTCTTTAAGAAGCCTTGGTGTATGGAAATATCATAGCTAATCATTGTGAGATTAAACATCGGGTATTTTAGATCCAAGAGTAGGCTGCAGGATGAGCAATTATAAGACTACAAATTGTCTTTACACAAAACGTTTGATGCTCGATCACTGATATATTCGGTCTGCGGGGTAGTATTTGAGGGTTCATTACACATGTAAACATCCATTTCTTGGTCAAATATGACCTGGCTGCAAAGCTTTAAACCACACCAGAGCAAGATGAGACTCGAGCACCTGGCTCTATATTTCGTCCTCGCTGAATCAGAGTATGCTATACTCATGGAGAGATAAGAATATTTGCAATAGCCGGAACGAATCAACACCGTCTGTTGCCTTCAGTTCTGTGGGTTGATGATTCAAAGAATGGCGTTCTGTCACCCCAAAAATTGCGAAACTCTTGCTCGATCCATATCAGAATACGTCATAGCCATTGCTTATATTTAATATACAATGGCAACATTTACCATATCCTGTTGGCACTCGCTGCAGCACCTGTACCTGTCTTCTTCGACTTCTTTTGGAAATTTCCAGTTCGTGGAGCCCTAAAGAACAAACTTGGTCCTTGACCCTCCTCCACGGTATGACTTAGGTAGCCCCTGTGCGCCGGATCTCTATAGTATTCGATGTCTTTACGACTTGTGGGATCTGGCAGGCGGTACGAGAATGGTGAGGCAGCAGCAGCGGCTGTGAGAATTGGAGAGTCGCTAACTAACTGGGCGTCGATTGCTGAGAGTGGAACAGAACTAGAGACAGATTCCCCCGCTAAAAGTCTCTTAATCGCTGGTTTTGTATAGAATCTAGTTGTGACTGTTCCTCCAAGCGCCTCCACTGCCTCGATTGCCGTCGCCGAAGCGCGAGATACCAGAATGTTAATAGGCGTCTTCAACTCCTCCTTTCCTCTCGCTAATAGCTTTACTCCATCCTTTACTCCGTGTAAACATCGAGAATCGGCCAATTCCTTCAAAGTGATGGGCCGTGTGGGATCAAGCCGACCTTGGTCAATCCATTCTTGTATGCGATTAAGATTTATTGGGGACATATCAACGGAGAAACTGATAAGTTCATTAGCCATAGTTCGACATGAAGATCTCTCAAATAGAAATTTGAATCTCAATTGAGCGAAGAAAAACTTTGGAATTCATACTGATTCTCAAATCCTCTCACACCGTGAACAACATCTTGTGGTGTTTGACCACCTTGGAATCGTGCTGGTACTTTTCCATGCTGCTTCTGACCCTTATGACCACGTCCTGATGTCTTTCCCTTTCCCGAAGATGGACCTCGACCTCTTCGTATACGCTTATTATATGCCCCAGAGTTGTCCGACAAAGATGAAAGAATCGAAGCGTTCCGGGTTTGCATCAATGGTGCAAGAAATGCAGCCAAAGGGGTTGCCAAAGTCGGCGCCGAGCGACAATAAGAAGTGAGCGCTGGTAATCGTGGAGGCATATTGTGTTGAAGGAGGGGGGGTGAGGGGGTAAATTGAGAGGTCTTTGTCAATATTGAGCCTCACAAAGAGGTTCTAAATTAAAATTATTGATCTGATTGCTGATTGCTGATTGGTTCATTTAGTTATCTAAAAACCGCTGCCGCTTTAAGAATGTTCAATACTCGATTGCTTTCCCGGGGTTTTCGTTTTCCCCAGGGATTCTAGTGAAATTCTAGGCTTCTGGAATCCTTGCATATAGCCTGAGTACAGAGAAAAGCTCCGTAATTTTAAGCTTCTTTCAGTGTACCTAGGCAGTAATTAACTAGATTTTCCACTTTTAATCCTCTGTAGATCAGATCAGGGGCAGAAAAGAACCCTATCAGACAATCCCCAGGGACGGAGTAGGTAGCTACAGAATACAGAATAGACCAACCAACAGGCCAACCAACCCAATCCATCATCAATCGAGTACATGAATGTAATCCGACCAAAAAAACAAAAAAAAAGGAATCGACAATTTCTCTTCTTCATGTTGTAACCTCATACTATCTACAACTTGCGAAACTACAGTATACAGTATACAATTAACAAGATCTCAAAGAAAACCCCTCCTTCTAATGGACTGTTCAATGCGACTATCATCCCGAACTCTTTTATGACACCAAAGAATCTTCCTTTCCAACACTCACTCGCATGCGCGCATAATTTTATAAAGAGACGATATAGTTGAGGGAGTGAATACATCAAGCCGGCATCATGGGACTTGATCGCGGTCAGCGTCGATTTTTCCTCTTTCTAGCCATTACTGGCCTCGTAATACTTCTTTTCAATCTTTCCATGCTCTCTGGTGCGGATGTGCGATCAAAAGTGAAGAAGATCCCTATACCAGGTTTGAAAAATAAGCCTGATTCAGATGTTAGTACTGTCTTCGCCTCTTGACCTGGATTTACCTGTTAATCTTGGGTTTTATATAGTCCTCAAAATCGCCGACGTCGCATCAAGACCAAGAAGTGGTGGGTGATATTGCAGACCAACATCCCATAGCTGCGCTTATGAAAGAAGCGGATGAAGCATTTCGAATATACGATGAAAGCAGATCAAAAACTTTTAAGGAAACTGTGTCAAAGTATAGAAGGAAATATGGAAGGCACCCGCCGCCAAAATTCAGGGATTGGTATAAATATTCTCGAGACAGGAACGTTTACAATATCGACGACTTTGAACAAGTCATGGATGATCTACGGCCATTCTGGGGAGTCGATCCCGCTATCATTCGATCCCAGGCGGCGCATCTTCATGCCAATCATGATGACGGTATTTCTGGGATTCACATACGATCTGGGAAAGTGTGGAAGTTGAGCAATGAAAACTGGAGAGCAGAAACTATGAAAGAAATGATTGAACCCTTCGTCAAATTTTTACCGGACATGGATCTTGCCATGAACAGGTTAGATCAGCCACGTCTAGCAATACCATGGAATGATCTTCAAGTTCTCCTTGCCAACGAAACGGCTACCAGAATCATGTTGCCAGAAGCTGTTGCCGAATTCACTACAAATATGTCTGGATTGTGGCAAAAGGGGGCAACTCTTTTTCAAGATGGGGAGACTGAACCTTTATTGAAGGACCCAGAGTGGTTTAGAGCACCTGGTCGACAATATATGTTGATCGCAAAAGAAGCCTGTCCTCCGGAATCTCATGCCAGAGACTCAATGTCTAAATCTGCTGCAGAGGCCACCTATAAAAGTCCAGAGGGAGGATTTATTACAAACTTTAACCTTTCTTCAGATCTCTGTACAGTCGGTCCTGAAATTCAAGATTTACATGGATTTTTATATGCAAGCAGTACAGTAACGGCCAGCAAGCTGCCATTACCTGTATTTGGAGAATGTAAAGTCAATATCAACAATGATATTCTATTCCCTGCAAATAAATACTACGAGTATGATGATGCTCGATACGCCTACAACCCAGCAGGTGACGTTGGTTGGGATGACAAGGCGGACAATATGATTTGGAGAGGTGTTACTTCTGGTGGAACTAACACTGCAGAGACTTGGAAGAGGATGCATCGTCAAAGATTAGTTCTACTTACCAATGGCACCGTTATGAAAGATACCAATGTGAACATCATGGCCATGGATCCCAATACTCCTGGTACATATAAACCTTTTGATCACTTTCAACCTAGCGAATTCGCCACTAAACATACGGATGCTGGATTTACTGAAGCTGCTTCCTGTGTACCAAACTGTAGCTTCTACGATGATGTCTGGACCTACAAGCCATCTGTAGAACTTACCGACCAATTCAAAAGTAAATATCTCATCGATGTCGACGGTCATTCATTCTCCGGACGTTGGCATGCCTTTCTCAAAAGTAAGGGTTTGGGTATCAAAAGCACTATCTTCAGGGAATGGCACGACAGTCGATTGTTCCAATGGAGACATTTTGTCCCATTGGATAATCGGTATGATGAGTTGTATAGTATCCTTACGTATTTCATTGGATTAGGAGATGCAGACTCGAAAGGAAGAGATGGAAAGCCGTATGTACAAAGACATGATTTCGAGGCAAGAAAGTTGGGGAGACAGGGAAGCGAATGGGCGAACAAGGTTTTGAGAAAGGAGGATATTGAGGTGAGTTTATTCCTGAATTAAATTACAGACATCGTGAATGGCTTGTGCTAATCCAGCCTCGAAACAGATCTATCTCTTCAGACTTCTAATCGAATACGCCCGTATCATTGATGACAATCGAGATAGGATAGGATACTCCGGGGATGGAAGTGAGTTGGACAAATACGATAGCAAAAACCCGGTTACTGGGCAACATGGGTAATGACTGAAATGATTTGGAGATAGTAATGCATGAGCATGGCGTTTGGGCATGCTTCATTTTTTACACGGAAAGGAAGCGAGAAATTAGGGGTAATGAGGAGCGGATGATATCTTGTGTCTATAATTGTATATGTAAAAAATGTATGAATGGTGGCGGTCAGCTTCGGTAACTTTTGTACTATATCTATTCCCTTATAAAAAACACCTAGTTAATTACTTAATTAAATGATATAAACGAGGGGGGTATTACAAAAATAATAGAATTACTTATTCACAGCGAAAAACCAAAGACTTTCCACTGTCAGCACCGTGCTAACTTGCACGAGCGGTAATCTCTACACTCAAAGCAACAACGCTCAATACTTCCTCAAAGCGTCTCCACTCATCTCACATCCCACATCTTATATCTTTCCCTCCCGAACCCATCACCAAAAGGAAGTCCAGAATCTCTCCGACCAAGCTGACCAAGCTGACCAACAGCAAAATCTTGGCATCCGCGGTACGTACTTGCATACCTAGGTACATGATCTCCGAAGCGAACAGGCAGGCATGCATCCCCAATACGAGCTTTCTCGCTAATGCACATCGTCTGCATCTATTATGCTCATTGTAGACCTGCATTCTTGGCATCGTTAGATAGATATCCAAGGTCTGGGTCCGGGTCCATTCTTCGGGGTGTGCGGATGGATAGGGAAAATTTTCTTCATCGTACGTATGTATGTAGATGTGGTTTGTGAATGTGAATGTGCAAGTTTAGACTAGTGTGTACCCCGGACGCTGAGATTCTCGCGTGGATGATTGATTAGGTAGGTTCTGGGCAGGGCAGAAGATCTGTATATATGGGTCCGGTTCTCGGGCGGCTTCCTCCCGGGTGCCAAGCTTGGGGCGGTTGACCGCTTGCTTTCTTGCTTGTCTGTCTGTCTGTCTCTTTGCCTGCCTGTTTTGTGCGGAAGGAATGGGTGAAGTGAGGGGAGAAGGGGATGGGGGAGGTGCTGATAGTAAGCATACGTATGTATGTATGTATTTACAATAGACTCATGAAGGGATCTGAGAAGGAGATGAGATGAAGGATTTCTTATACATGATTACTGTGCGTCTTTTTCTTTCTTGGCGATGAAGAACTGCTCTTCATTTGTGGAAAATTGGTGATGGGATGGAAGGGATGGGATGACGATGCCATTGAAGTTGTCATGCTGTCGCAAGCCTGCAAGTGCAGACTGGTAGGTGGTGAGATGAGTGAGGTGGCTTTCATATCATATAAAGTAGATGGATTGTCTATTTTGTTTGAGTGTCCTCCGACTTTCTGATTACTAGTTATTATCTATCCATCTATCTATCCGACATCCAGCATCCAATCTCCGTTCCCCAACCAACAAACACCGCCCCAGAACTCTCCAAACCACAACCACAACCATGAAATTTCCCATTACCCTCCTCTCCCTCATCACTCTCCTCCCTCTCATCTCCGCCGCCACAACCGCCAAATTCTCCCTCTTCTCCAAATCCACCTACACACCCTACAACAACGTGCATTTCGGATCCGTCGGTTCCGTATCCGGAACCCTCGTCGCCGGTCTCCAACCCCTCCAGACTCTTCCCGTCGGAGGAACAATAACCAACGGCGTACTCTCATTCATCGGAATGGATTCATCAGATGATGCTATCCCGGCGTATTTCATCCACGGCGCGGCAGGGAGCTGGGTGCAGCTGGATGTGTGGGCGAGTCCGCAGAAGGGGTATAGTTTGGATAAGAGTGGGAATTTGTTGGTTAATGGCGCGGGAGCTTTTTATGGTAGGTTTGTTTTTCATTAGAGGAGATTTGTGACGTGTCTGTGGAGATTGATAGGGCTTGGTTGCTAATGTGTGATCATCTAGCTTGTTTGACGAATACAGATTTCAGCACTGGCGTTATTGGTGTCTTTTATACGACGGCTGGATCGACAATTCCAAGTGGTTGTTATGCGATTCAGTTGCAAGCTGTATATTGTGAAGAGGATCTCAACAATTGCGCATGAGGAAGATGGTAAGACTGGGTGTGTATAGGATGTAAGATGAGATGATGAGATGATGAAATGATGAAATGAAGTTCATGAAACCTTTTTGGTGGTGGTCAGTATTTGGTATATTTGGAAATAGAGAAGAGACAATTCAGCCAATGGCTAAATATATAAGTCCGGAAGCAGATGGGGAAAATAAATAGATGATCTGGAATATTAGACATGCCAGATGCAATTCGCAAATCTCATTTGAAAATCATGAGCTGTTTTACCCTCCTCCCATCTCCGCGACATTTGGCATGAATCATCCAGTAGGAGTTTCTTTTCCTTTACCATTTTTGTATTTGAGATTAAGTCGTGAAGAAAGCCATGAATGAGCGTGAGTATTCTGCATAATCCAGGACTTGTTAATATCCCAATTTTTTTATAGCTAACTCTGAGCTCTCATACAATCAAAACTTCTCTGTAGTATCCCCCTTGATCTAAAGGTAATAGATCAATACATTCCCCCCAAAATATAATTCACTTGACAGAAAAAAGAATCTATGATCAAGATACCGACTCAATCCTCTCAAACACTACCCGAGAGTAAACCCACTCCCCTAGAACTCACACCAATCAAAGCGAGCTCACGGAAAGTCTTCAAACAGAAAAGAACGACATCTTAATTACATCACGATGTCCATACATCCCATTCGCTCAACATCGATCGAATACACTATATGCTATGCTAGTATGTAACTACTATACCCGACTCCGGAAATTCCATCAGCTCCTCACCATCAACTCCTATATCTACGTTATCTTCCGCTCATTCTCTGAAATTCCGAATCACAATGATTTCTCGCGATAAGATTTCAGACCAAATGTTGAAATTTAACATACTTCTTTGGAAGTAAAGTAACATCTAGGCAAGCAGCCAACACACTCATCCACAACAACCACAAGCTCAAATCCAGACTCGACGGTTCTATCACCCCCATCTATTTCACCTACACATCTACATACATCCCCACAAATTCATGCCCCACAAGATTTTAGAAGAACATCCATCCATCCACCCATTTTCAATAATCCAAAATAAAACAAAACAAATACACAAGAAACTATTTAACAACTAATCACCGGAAACACACTCCCTCGTATCAGACACCTATTTCCACTAATCTGCAACCAGAGACTTCATATTCCCAACTTCAAAGTTCAAATTCGAATCCCGAGATCCAAAAAGGATATCAATATCAATATTAATATTAAAAATCATCATTCTTCCATCCATGAAAACCCCCGAAAATTACACATCTGAAACTAAAATAAGCGCTATGTATATTTTCTGTACTCCTGGACCAGACCCATTACTACCAAGTTCCAATGCTGTCACTTGTAGCCAGAAGAATGCGGGAGGAGCACACTGAATTGAAAGACTGGACTGGACTGGAGTATATCTCGAAACCTGCATCAAAGGGGTTGGAAGTACCGAGTTCGTGGAGTTGCTTTGTTTTGTTTTGCTTGATATGTTTGAAATTTCAAGACGGATACGATGTTTGAGATAAGATTTAAAATGGAAGGAGTGCTGGGATGGATGGTATGAAGGAAGGACGGAAACGGTGGAGAGATATATATATTGTAGGATGGGGAGATTGGGGTAATAGATTGTGGTTCATCTATTATAGATGGTAATATAATGAATGGTATATCACTTATAGCTACCTAGTCATTGACGACTCGACCTCTTGACTCCCGATTCTAGTCGGGGAAGCGAGTATCCCTAGATAGAAGCTTTGCGAAAGTTAAAGCTTGAGTCATAGTATTCGTATTATTGGATTCAGTTTGCTGATACAAATTTGCAGGGAATTCCTCTATCATTCAATCTAAACACTAATAGAGTTGGAGGTATGAGAACACTCGCGTTATGTAACTACAGCAGGCAGTCCATGCATGTACTAAAGACCGACTATTGAATTTAGCTATTGTTGTTGCACTAAAATAAAAATGTGTTTGCAACAATCTACAATAAAGAAGAATCCAACAAAACTTCCATTCCCTTCGACCGAGAAGTAAATCTGCAATCAAAATGCAAAGGATGACTAAACCAACAACCAGTAAGCAGGCAGTCTCCCAAACACAGGACGATTCAAATTTCAAAAAGACGTTCATACCTCGATAAACCCGTAGTAAAGCCCACCACCGGCTGAATTTCCTCCCCCTTCAAATCCACCGCCTTCGAAATATCAACCGTAGATATCAAAGTAGCCAACACAATCCACACACTCGCCAATGCCAGATGACGACCTACACAGATTCTGCGACCAAACCCAAACGGTCCTCTGAGATACGGTTCCCCAGCTCCACCTTGCTCGACTGGAAGATATCGGTCTGGATTAAATAAATCGGGGTTTTTGTAAACCGACTCATCGCGACTCATCGCCCACGTGTTGAAAAACACATTCGTACCCTGGGGAATAAACATCTCGTTGTAGAGGTCATCCTTGAGACTTTTGTGTGGGACGCCAAGAGGAGATAAAGGTCGCCATCTAACTATTTCTTGGACAATATACTCAATATATAGAAGGTCTGGATGTTCTCTGTCTTTTAATGAAGGAAGACGATCTAGTCCGATAGTTTGATCCAGCAAACTTCTTGCTTTGTGAAATATAGTAGGATTGAGTAATAAATTTAAAATTCCCACTAAAGTCGTTGCGAAAGTAGTGTCTGATCCTGCAATAAATATAGCGGCAGCGGAACCATTGATATCTTCCATGGCAAACTCATTTGGTAGATTTCGAGACTCGTTTTTTTCATATCTTTCAAGTAGAGGATATACGTATGAAGAGTTTTGGGCTAACCCTTCGTTCTGTTGTGGATTAGAAATGATCGATAATGCCACAAAGGGTATAACAACATACAAAATCCTTGCGTGCAGCAGCAAATGGGACATCATGAAGACGTTTTATCGCGGATCCCCAATTCTTCGCATGAGTTATGGCTTTCGAAGGAACAAGCCAGTGAGGAAGGTTGCCGAGGAAAGGGAAATAATCAATGACAGTAGCTCCTGGTGATCCACCATTTCCTGTAGCATTGATTGCATCCGCTGCAATTTTGATGTATTCGTCATCATCATTCTTTAAGGTAATTCCGAATGCTACTCTCAATACAATGGCAGAAGCAAACCTGTCGAAAGTAAGCATGTCTATCTAAGAGACTGAGATACTACTCCAATAACTTTACCTCCTTAGAGCAATTTCCCAGTCATCAGGCCGCTGGGTAATAGTCTGAAGAGCCTGGCGTGCTTCATATTGTTGTACTTCTCGATACCGTACGACACTAGTCTTCGTAAACGCCGTCTGTAAATGTGTTCTGTGTGCCTTGAAACGTGATCCCCATGGAAGGAATGTCAAAGTTCTACCCCATCCCATACTTTTTCCAATCAGCTATGTAAGCTCGATAGAAAAGACATCACTTACACCTCAAATAAAACAAATCGAGGTCGGTCACAATAATTAGCTCCTCTCCTAGAAAGAAGTTCATCTGCAGCTTTCACAGTATTCAAGACTACAACTGGAGTAAGAAATTGTTTGAAATATAGTATATCTGTGTCTTTTGGTATGTCAGCATATTGAAAAAGGATATAGTAGATATAGTTTACTTACTGTATTGTTGTGACAACTTTTGATAGTACAAGTGCGGATCGTCCGTGGGAATTAATCGGATATGTCCTAATATTGGTTCTCCTGGAGGACTTGGTGGGAATGGATATCGTGATTTCTTGAAGAAGGTTCGCCAAAAAATTGTAGAGAGTATGATACATGCTACAATGACAAGAAAAGTCATAGAGGACACTCCATATTCGGATATCATATTGATCATAATAAACTCTTCCAGCTAGGATATCGATATCACACCTGGGAGTGAACACATATGATCTATAAGATGTGAAGTCCTACATTGTAACAGTGGCTTACAGCAGCAGCATATCTTATCTCGCCCATTACCTGGTTCGCACGCCATTCGAGATCCTCATCAGGGAATGAATTCGTCAATAAAACGAACACATCCAATAAGAATGGACATCTCGACTCAGTCTGCAGTACCTCGACTCCTTGGGTAGTGAGCCAGCTCCACAATGTGAAAATAGATGCAGTAAACGAATCAGAGATTCTATTTGACGAAGCAATCTAAAGAGATGCAGAAGTCCAATACCTAGGTAAGCGGCTTACCGAGAGAACTACGGTACGTGAAAGATATCTTAAGCGCAGCCCCGCTAACCTTAACCTTATGAACTTCACCATAAACAAACATCATGATTTCATTCTCAAGCAGTTGCACGCTTTTGTTATCCACTACTTCTTACAATTCAAGTGATCAGGGATAGGTATATACATACACACAAGTAATCTCAACTGTAGTCAAACTACCATTGTAAACATGTTTCTCGCTTTGTGAATATTGCCGGATGAACGAGAAGTTAAACTCTCCCTTTTTTTTATACCTAACTTCACTTTATCATATCCACTACCAAACCAACCAATCAGTAACAAGTTCTTTTCCACCTTCTCCTATACTACAACTCATTCCTACTCCTTTGAATCTCCTCTATCAAATCACTAATCGCATAATTCATCAAGTCCAATTATTTCATTCTCATTCTCATTAACGTACACTCATTCATTTAAAAATACCAATCGTACCACCTTCAAAAATACGTATACTTCTCTCTCGTCCAAATAACGCCTGCCTGTGAATTTCCCCTCTTTCCACTCATTCCGCAAGGAATATCAAATTCTCGTATCCCCTTTCCACCCCCCAAATCTAAATAACAAATCTCTTGCTTCCCTCCACCAATCCATCCATCAATTTAACAACACTTGTCCAATCAGGACCAAATCTCCTCGCTTCATCCAACGCAGGAATAACTCCTCTCTTGTTAGCATCACTCCACAAACAAACTACTCTTCCTGTTCTATCCTCCTCACCCGGTTTCATATCTTCTCCTACCGCCCATTCGACATCCACCTTCCATTCTTTATTCCAATCCCGACTCCACAATTTGATTTGATCACTTCCACTATCCGGTACATCATCCCATCTCTCTTCCGTTTTCGCTCCACCATGAACTCTGAATTCCGAGAATGGATCATCAAATCTCAAAATACAAGCGCGAGTTTCAAGACCCGAGATATAGAATGTAGCTTTATTTTCGTTTGGAACTCTGGTAACATTATACGTGAGCCAATCCGCATATCCCTTCTCAGGCGGAATACCATCCACAACATTATCAACCACTTTAGGAGCAATGCCTTCGTAAGAGCAAAATGAGAGTCCAGAACGAATTCGAGAATTTTCTTCACAATTGATAGTTTGACCTGCTGCGCTTGGGATATAGGCGATGATTTCGCGAATATATTCTTCAATTCCTACGAGCGTAACTTTATTGATACCAGTGTCAAGGTCGACGGTTTGTTGGAAATAAGCTTTGTATCGATTGTTAGGCGAAAAAGGGAAGGCGACAAGATTGTAAATGAGAGTCCCAATGAAGACCAGGAAGCAGAATGTTGGCATATGATGTGTGAGTCGATGAATGAAGGGTGTTACTGGAAGTAATAATAGAATGGAGAATACAGCAACAACGAGGTATGGTAAAAGAAGTGGACTGCCATCAGTTCCCGTTTGATGTAGAGCAGCTACTAAGAATAGACCAACTTGTCCAACAACAATCAGTATAAATGGACCAACAAGGAGATATTGAACCAGCCAAGTCCATATAGGTAATTTGGCAGACCAGTCCTGTTCACCTCCATAAGGATGTTTCTTATGTCCTTTTTTATCATGATGATCAGCTGGCCCATCATAAGATTCTGGGACGACTTGTCGATATCGATTAGCAAAAGTGGTGCTAACTGAAGAGCGCTGAGTAGGTGCTCCACCTCCAATAAGTGGAGTTGTCTCATGAGGAATTGCCATTCCGTTCACATTATCTTCCGAGTCTTCTTCTTGTCCCACTCCATTGTCAGCATTAGCTTCATCGGCCCCGTTAGCTCCATCAGTACCCATCACGGCTTGATGATGAGAATCTTGATTGCCGTCATGGTCATGTTGAGCATTCTCAACGTATGTAGATTTTTTAGATAACGCAAATTGTTCACCAATGGCGATCAAAGTAGCAAGGAAAATTGCAGCTTCGTAAAACACGAACAAATAACCACCGCTTATCTTGAAGCGATCTTCATATACTGTAGCAGCCACGAGAATAATCCAACCGAACACGAACAACCACATAAAGGCATAACCTCTTTGTAGTGCGGAAGGTCTAACAAAATTGCAACCAGCCATGATGAACCAGAATATCGAGAAGAATAAACTCGCAGACATACTCCATACAGAGTAGGGAGAAGAGTAGACAATCATAGGATTGATTTTGTTGATCAGCGACGCGCAACCAAAGGTAATGGTACTGGTAATGATCAGAGTGATAGGGTAGCGAAAGGCACCACGCCATCCACCAAGAGAAATAGGTTCGTCTTCAGGATTCTTAGCCTTGATAGATCCAGCAAAGAAGTAGAATTTATCTTGTCGATTAAGAAGATATGAAACGGCGAAGAGCATCAACGGGGCTGCAATGAGTAAAGTAAGTGACCAAGCAAAGAGAGTTCTCAGCTTGAAGACTGCAAAAACAGTGCCAAATATATCGAACCAAACACCATCAGAACCTTTTCCGTTGCTGACTTTTCCGATTTTATCGTCACCACGTGGTCCCAAAAATGTGTTACTAGTATCCTTGGTAAGAGATCGAGTAGTAGCAACAGATGCCGATAACATGTGCCATAATGAGTCTATCGATGTATGTTTAGCATCATCTTGATCGGTATGGTATTGAGATCTTGGTTGCCAAAAAGCAACATCCAATCCACGATAACCCTCTGCTCGGAAAACAACATAATCGGTTTCACTTCTCACATATCCTAACGAAAATCCGTCCGAACTAACAACTGTCCCAAAAGGATGTTTGGCGTGTGCATAAGCTCGAGTGACCTCGGAATCTGTACTCCGGAACAAGGTAGCTCTACCACCCGCCCCAGCACCTTCCAGATTCAAGAAAGTATGAACAAATTTTGCCATTGGATGTGACAAAAATGCTTTCGCACCATATAAACCGTCCTCTTCACCATTATTAAACAGGGCAATGAAGCCTTTCTGTGGTCTATTCTCCGGTGTCGTGAAATAGCGGATCAATTGAAGTGCTGTAACAACTCCTACACCATCGTCTGTAGCTCCAAAGCCTGTCGAGACACTATCGAAATGGGCATTGACCATAACACCGCCTTTGCCATGAACTTTTCCTTTAGAATTAACGGATCCCGTCTTCCACCACTCTCCCTCTTCGTCATCACTACCTCGGATATAACATATGATATTATTTCCTTCAAAGTATGTGCTTATCCCAAGCTTTCGTCCTTTAACCCCAATACTGGTGAGAGCATTGCTGGAATAATTTGAACGCAAATCATTGAATACAGTAACCGCAGGCGATTCTTTACGTGTTCGCAGATCCTCATGGTAATATTCTGCAGAATCGTCATTGGAGTTACTAGGACTCGATACCGACTCGGGAGCTTCTGCGACGAAATCGGACTTGATTTGAGTTTCAGAGATAGTGGCGCTGTCGGTTTCGATAGTATACTGAATCTGATTATGATTAAGTATCTCATCAATCCTCTTCAATAACCAATCTCGCACATCGTCATTCTTGCGACTATTGAAAGGATGGTAACCATCACTCAAGCTTTGAAGATCGAGCCATGCTTCCGTAAGATTTAAGCCATTGTAAAGAGTAGGGTCATCAGGAGCTGAAGGTACAGTCTCTTGAATGATGAGGAGAGGTATGAAAACACCGAGATAAATTATGACGGTTACCAATGTAACCGCCAAGGGAACAAACGCAGATGGGTTATAGCATTTCATGGTGAGTCGCACAGAGAAGAATGATAAGTTTCCAAGTATTGTTTTCGTTCGTATTAAGAATTAATTAGAACCAGTCAAAAAGCCATCTTAGGGTATCGCAATGAGAGATTGGATTGTAGGTATGTAAGTCTTACAAGACTTTGTAATTTGATGTACAATGTAATGTAGAGAAGTCGTGAAGAGTGGGAATGATAGAATGATGGAAATGATGAAATGATGAAATGATGAAATGATGGGAATTGATAGAATTGATAGAATTGATAGAATTGATTCGTTCCAAGCTTAAAGCTTTGGCTATCTAGGTAGGTACTAGCTATGTATGGTAGGCGCAGGGTGTAACGGACCAGAGTTTGACCGGCGTATCACACTGATGGCATCTAGGTTGTTTCTTATATACACATCAATGCAGCTTTTACAATCCTCGTATAAAGCGACTCCTAAAAGTATAGATATTGTCATATATAACTCTAATAAAGCTATTAGGTATTTTATAGCTTTTCAAAATAACCCTCACTATAGATTCTAGAACGATGAGAATAAAAGGATCTCATAATCATTACCTTTGGTATCACAAACATCATAAGTACAACTTATTGAAACTTTGATTGAATGATTCTTTGCTTGTTTATTTTGCTCGCGCTTTAATACAAAGCAAAGCATTAAAATGAATTGGATTGAAAATTTAATCTACTTTCCTTCATTCTTCCATTTTCTTCTCCTCAATCCCTATCATCCCCTCCCCCAACTTCATAATAATATACTCGACATGACTTTCACGCGTGCAACTACCTTCCTCTCCTTCGCCATGAATCCATATATAATCCATTCTCATCCATATCTACCCCGTCAGAAAAAAAGAATACCCCAAGCCTAGCTCCAAACCATACTTAAAATTACCATTCCCAGATGTATTACCATCCATCCCATCCTATATTCTTCCCCCATGGCCTAGAAGCCCAAAAGTCTAACCTGCCTACCAACTTGGATATAAAACGTCGTTTCCTCTCCTCCCCCGTCTCCCCTTCCTCCAAATTTCCCCAATAGCAATCAGCATCCATTCATGCAAACATGCATCCAGCAAGCACCAAACCAACCATCCATTAACATAAAAAAAGTCGAACGCCATCCACACCTTTCAAATCGATCTGGAGGATTTGAAACCCATCCATCTTCCATCCCCATGCCAGAAGAAGAAGAAGAAGAAGAAGAAGAAGGAGAAAAAAAAGGAAAGAAAAGTTAAAACGCCAATCCCGTCTTTGTTTTGAATAAACCCATAAACACAGAGGTATTTTATTCCTCGTTTACCCTTTGAGGTGGCAAGATTCGAAAGAAATACCTCAAAAACAAATGACCACATCGTGTACAATGTACAGAAACAAATAAAATAATCATACAAACAAGAACCTGAACAAAACATCCCCGATTGCCGTACCAAAATCTTAATCTCATCTCAAAACATTATCGTCAGTGAATTCGTCGAGTTGTGTATTTCATTCTCGTGTTACTCCTTTTTTTTTACTTCGCGTCAACCCGCAGTCCCATCAGACTCCTGCTTATCCGGCATCCCGGCTGGCATTGGTGGATTACCATTTTTCCTCTTCCAGAAATGTAATCCGTTCATTCTGAACCGGCTGGGTTTCTTTTTCAAATTTCTCCCCGTCTCCGCTAAGACTTTAAGATCCGAACTCGCTTCGGGCAAACTCGATCCATCGTTTGTAGAATGATTTGATTTATCATAGCCCGCGGAAGAATGACTCGAACTATTAATTAGTGGGGATGCATGCGTAGGTGTGACAGCTCTATCATTATTCGAATCTTCGCTCGCAAAGCTCGTCGCTTGAGTACTAGGTGAAAAGGGGCTTTTGTTGTTCGTTGTTGCACCTGCAGACCATTCTCCAGCAGAACCTGAGTTGCTACCCTCAGTTGTAGTTTCACTAATTCTTTGGTTTGGCGGGATGAATTCTTTAGGTGTGGGTGGATCTACCACTACCACATCCGTAGAAAGGGATGGCTGAACTAGTACGCCATTGATTTGTCGATCTCCATTTGCAAAGATTTCTACGTCCTGGCTAGGGTGATCGAGAAGTCCTGGTGCACTTCCGGTTGCGTAACTCAATTGAAGGTAACTGGGTTTTGATGATCTTCGATCAGGCGAGGTCGCTGACTGGGGAAGTTCTATTGTTCCCTGTTTCGTACCTTTGGGCGATTCATCATTTGAATATTGTCGAAATGGGCCTTTGTTAAGCATTGCTTGGACACGAATGTTTGAGGGTTCACCTAATCTCGAGGTGACATCTTGGCTAGCAGATTCATCTTGAGATGGCTGGGCAATACTCATCGTACGGGGAGAGCGCATGCCTGAGTGCATACTGTCAGGAAGCCCTAAGAAACCATCTTCTTGTCTCATTCTCTCTTGTTCTAAAGCTATCCTGCTTTCCCAGGCAGCTTTATTTCTTTCCAATTCCTCGACACAAAATGCCATACCGGGCATGACATCAGTCACACCACCAAATAATGGTATGGCAAACATATTCATAAAACCTATTTGAGATTTGCCAAGTTCAATGACTTCTCGAACAGGGGCCGCATATAAGGCCGTTGGTATACCCAAATCTTGTTCCATAGATGCTTGACGAGCGAACTCATCAGTCAATATTTCGGTCCATCGAGTTGCGGTATCAAATTTTCGTGCCTGCATTCATGTCAATGATTAAGTTTTTTGGTAGTGTCCATCTAACATACCACGTTACTTATGTCTGCACATTTGATTAGTAGAGAGCAGGCGAGTGTTCGTTGATCTTCGATCGTGCGACCGTTCCAACCGTCAGTAACACCACCATTTTCATGTAGCTTTTCCTGAAGATAGCCAAGCTTCTTCATGTAATCGAAATGCAAACCCATATCTGTTGCCAAGATTGTGCTTATCATGAGATGTCGCATATCACGCTCCTCGAAAGCCGCGAGCCAATGACGACGCAATATTTGGGAGTAAGCTGCGCAATGGAATGATTCAAGGACAGATCGATCATTATAAAGTTGAGCGAGTGGTGCATTTAGATGTACAAGAAATGCATTGTTGACACCAGGGTGACCTACATCGTGGCCAATGGCAGTAATCATTAAGGTAAGAGCATCAAATGGTCTAATGAGTTCGGCAATTGGCGATGATTTTTGACTTGTCGTCCCATCTGGGCTGGGTGGATATTCAGGAAGATTACCTAACCGGACGAGAAAGTGAAATATGGCTTGAAGAACATCGACAACATGACGGAAATTATGATATGGTACAAAACTATTGTATGCTTCTCGGCTGGTGATGAGAAATGCGGTCAGGTTTTCTGCAACGGATGTCAGCATGGCCGGGGCCGGTTATCACCCGAATCATTTGTTCTGGAACGCACCTGTAGATATCCGCCACTTCTCCAATTCTGGTACAGAGAGTGCATGCTGGAACATTAGTGATGATGCGTAAAGAAGTTCATCGTCCTCAAAATCATGAGCCGAAAAGTGCCAAGAACTAATGGCCTGGGCTATCAATTCTCTCCGATCTAATGAAACCGTCACTCTCCATTGGCCATATTCTTCTACTTCTTCACTATTAAGCGTGCAAATTCCTTCCATCAATCTAGATACCATTTCTTCTCTTAAATATGCATAAGGTTTTTGATCCTCAACACCAACCCATGAGCGTTTCCTTCCCCTCTTCTTTTCCAACAATACCCTCTGATCCTTGGATGCATCTTTGTGCGCGCGATATGCATGTACTGCCAAACTGGGTAATCGTTCTAGTAAAAGAGGACTGGTTATGACATCCAAAGCTCCGATGTCTAAAAGTTTCATGGTCCTTCTCTGATCTAATGGAATGTAGATGCCGGTCGATTTTCGATTTTGTTTGCCCATATCATATCCGGTTGCAGGAGCGGGTTCCGACCTCGAACTCATACGATTTTTTGCCGAACCTATTGAAAGACTTTGCTCTGACGAGGAAACCACGGCGACTGGGACAACGAGCTTCGAGAAGCGATGTTGTTGAATTTCGGATGCGACCCATTGTAATAATTGTATTCCATATACCTCCCCAAAATCATCATCCAGCATCCCGTCATTCTGTTGCTTGGAACTGGGCGACGGCGTCCGGACATCCCTTGCAGGTCGCTCATTCACTTGATCATCATGCGGAATCTCTATTAAAACGAGGGTAGGTATTAAATCCACGGTCGATTCGCGATTCAGGTCGGAAACTTTCGACATGCAGGACTTGCCCGAGGTACACACGTGAACTATATTTTGTCAATTCCATCATCAATTGTAGTCCAACCCAAGACCAATTGAACCACCCATCTCAATTAAATTGAACCTACCTTCAGTGAAAGAAGTCATTAAAATGTTCACATTATTATCAACCGGATTGATCGCTCGTGGTGTCGTCGCGCCATCCGTGGTCGGGGCCGAGTTTTCCAAGGTCGAGACATTTGACACCACATCCTCTCTTCGCACCAATTTGTCCTCGAGAGCTCTGCGATCCACGTAGACAATGTTGCATGCGGCGTAGTCCATTACTGCCACTATCTTTCGCACACCACAACACCGAATCTATATACCCGCTCACCACCAATATCCGCGGGCTTTTTGACCAATATTAAATGGTACTATAGGCAGTAAAAAGCAAAGGAAGAAAAAAGTCAATTAATTGAGCTCGACAGCCCAATTACCGTGTTGCACGGGGGCAAGCTGGCTCGAGCGCAGCGCCTTTTTCTTTTGGATCGACCGAGTCTCGTTTTGAAAATCAATCCCTTGTTTTCCCCTTCTGTTCAATGTCTCTGTTTCGGATGTCGGTTTCTCTTACGAAAAGTCGATGACGATATTTTTATTCGCGCGACGATTTTGGTATGAAGGGACCGAGGGAATTTCGAAATTGGTATGAAAGAAAATGCAACCGAATCTCGTAAAAGGAATAAAGTAGATTGGAAGTGTTTCGCAATGACAGGGAAACCCTGTACGTGTAATAGAGAATCGAGGTAGTTCTGGACTCTGTAGTGTAACGGAAGTGGAATTTCGACTAATTGGAGTTCAGATGGATGGTGATGAATGTGGAATAAGTTTCGAAGAGTGGATATAATTGAAAAGAGGGGCTTTTGGTTGAATTTGATCTTGATCTTGATCCTAATCCTGATTTTGGTATTGGTAATGACAATGGTAATGGTATTGGTATTGGTATTGGTATTGGTATTGGTATTGGTAATGGTATTGGTATTGGTATTGGTATTGGGTCTTGAGTATTGAGTATTGAGTCTTGTTTTTGGTTTTGGTTTTGGTTTTGGTGTTCTGGGTCGTTCAAAGACAGAAGCAGCAGTACATGTATCTTGTGAGTATTGGGTTATTGTGTAGTGTGGTATTATACAGAATATAGGTAGGTATTGGTTGAGAAGTATGAACTTCTCAACCCTCCTTCTCACAAATTTCTTTCAAATAAAAAAAAGGTGGTCAATTCGATTCGTTCGAGTACATACGAATACTCGTTACGGTGATTTTGTGTGTGTATGTGTGTGGGAGAACAATGCCGTAGGGGAGAGGGGGAGAGAAGGGAAATAGGAAATCAAAAGAAGGACATTATCTTGATTGTATTTCGTTGTCGCAATGGAGATATAGAATATAGAATATAGAATGTGATATACGCTATACGCTATACAACAATAGAAGAAGAAGAAAAGATCTCAAGATGATATTGAAAAAAGTTATAAAGAATTGAAAGGTGTGTCTTTTTTGGAGGGGAGGGGAAGCTCTTCAGGGAAAGTCCTTGGGTTTTGATTCGAGTTCGAGTCCAGTTAGTGTTGTTGTTGTTGTTTGTCGCCGGTGTATTTATTTATTTGTACTTTTGTTTCGCTCGTTCGTTCGTTCGTTCGTTCGTCTATATGAAAGAAAAGACTGATTGAAGTTTGATGTATCATTAGTTTTGGAAGATACATTCAACTGTGTGATATACTAGGTAGGTAGATATATAATATGAGAAAGAATTTGGAAGGGAGATAGATACGTTTAAAGACGAGGGAGGGAGAGAGGGAGAGAGGGAGAGAGGGAGAGAGAGAAGGTAGAAAATGGAATGAATACCCTGTTTTTTGGTGAGAAAGAAATGGAACATCCCCCCGAAAAAAAGGGAAGGGGGAAGAGAGAGAGAGAGAGAGAGAGATTTAGGATGTAAAATTGAGAAGTTGAAAGAGAGTATGAATTTAGCTATCTAGATGAATGAAGAATTCTGATTGGATCAATATTGGATTTTGCTCAATAAGGCTAAGATCTAGAAGGATTGATGGAAGTTATGGAAGTTTTGGAAGGAATTTAAGAAGAAATCAATAAGGAGGGAGCAGGTAAAAGAAAGAATGGGAAAAGCCATAAGCCAGCCGTGGACCATGAGCCATCAGCCATCAGCCATCAGCCATCAGCCATCAGCCATACCTGGTAAGCCATACCTACCTAGGTATTTTACTATAGCTCTAACGAGTAACGAGGGAACCTAAGGGAAATGGATAATGGATAAGGGAAGGGAATGGTAAAAGTAAGTATCTAGTATCTATCTATCGTAATTCATAAAGGAAGGAAGGGGCCTTTACAAGAAGTGGATACATTGATTGGTTAAATTTAAATGATTGGATGAGAAATTATGGATTCCTTTTTCTTACTTTGAGGTCTAGATGGAATATAATTGATTTGATTGGTTGAATGTGGAAAGGCGTCAAATTGGGTTAAAATTTAAATGCCATATGAGGTATGAGGTGTGAAGTGTAATGAGGTATACCTAGTGAGTATGTGGTATATATGTATGTATGTATATGTATATGTATAATTGAATGTATAATTGAATGTGTCTAAGTAGGTAGGTACTAGATATTAGATACTAGATATTAGATACTAAATACTAGATACTAAAGACTAGATACTAGACAGATAGTATATATATAAAATACGATTAAGTGATATATATATTATACTCTAGATTCTATATATATGAATACTACAACCTAAATACCTCGAATATATAAGATAAAAGCAATAAGCAAATAGAAAAAGCAACAACAACAAGAATCAGAAGTTTAGGAAAAGCTTCGATGCAAAGAATCCCTAGATACCTTACCATACCTGCACCTATACCTGTACCTGTGCCTGCACCCATCTAAAGAAAAAGCAAAGAAGGAGTTTTAGAACTTCCACATCCATATACCAGGTATGTAGGTACTCTCCGTACTCTCCGTACTCGTACCCAATAAGTAAAAGAATACTCTTTCTCCACAAACAGACATATATCTACATCCTTAACTACCACCTATCACCATGACATCTACCTCGTTAACGGTACCTAGGTAGGTAGCCAACGGTAGATATCGGTAGCCTATCACCACTCCTCAAATACCAATTCGCAGGCAAGTCGAAGCGAGAAAAGAACATGACAATGAAAATGAAACGATGGACTAGATAAACGATGGAAAATCAAGTGAGAGAAGCCTTTCGAAATGTTCTAGAAAAAGGATCTTCTATCAAGATCATACGGGTATGGGAAATGGAAGGGAAGTACAGCGAGTAATAATTTTGAGTTTGCGTTTGATCATCCGCATCCATCATTTTTGGGTCACATTGATTTTCCTTATTCAAATTCCATCTTTCGACAGAGTATCATTGGCTCATTCTTACCTACTCCATGTTATCTAACTCCGAGATCTACATCAGCATTGATGAATGCGTATTCGAGTACCGGTACTTATGCAGGTATGTTGTTGTTGCTCCTGACTGTATTTATTAATAATTAAGAGAGGAAAGAAACTTTAAACAATTACTGTAAGAAAGTTAACTATTTGTTTTTGACTTCATCTTAACCAAATCCTTCGATACATTTGTATTTATACTCCTCGGAAGAAAGGACTTTTCGGAGGTTATTGTTATTCCATAAGATGATCGTGATCTTTATGATTGCAGATCAAGATCAAGCATATGTACCTACCCAGAAGAATGCTTGATAATAATCTACTAAAAGTATGATATGACCATCCATCCCTACATCACCAACAATATAACATTCGAATCCAATATCAACACAACTTCATGCTCTCCTTTCACCACCCAAACCAATATAACCCATTCATATTCATCTCCAAACCACACCTCACCTCACCTCACCTCACTCCAACCAAATGCCCATCATCCAAATACAACGTAGGTAGTCAAGATAGGCTTTATCTTTAGTTTCCTTAGACTCTTTTCACCTCCAAGACATTTAAGCAAACCCCAACTCTAAATATATGAGATCCAAGACAAGAAGATGAACTCTCTTCTGATGAAATGAAAATGGATATGAAAACGTGCTAGTTAAGAAACATCTACATCTACATCTATTTACCCTCGATGATTAATCATCCACTTCTTTATTTCTTCACCTCACTTACCACCTTCCTTTTTCTTTCCCTTATCATGATTGATCATCTAGGGCTGGGACTTTTTGTTTCTTTCTTTCTATATTGGCCCTCAAGGTTCAACTCCGCATCTCATCTGATCTGATCTGATCTGTGCACTTTCTGAATTATCTAGATTTTTAATGAATGGTGTGTATGAATGTACGGAGCATGTATGTATGTGGTGGTGTATGAATGTATGTAAGTATGTATATACCTACACACCAAAACAAGCCTCAAACTCTTCCTATCCCCCCCAAAAAACAAAAAAAAGGTCATCTCCTCAACTCTACATACCTACACTCCATCCATACCCAGAAACCCACCAAACTCTAACTAACCCCCTCTCCCCAAACCATCCAATCAACCCATCCCAACCCCCTTCCCCTCACAACAACACGTTTCAGCTTCTTTCCATCCTCATCCTATTGGCCGTCAAATTCACAGGTACGCACCTTACATCCCAATCACGACATCATCGTATCACCTTCCATAAATGTGCTTTGAGGTGCTTGACTTATGTATAATATAATGTATAAGGTATTATATACCTAGGTAGTGGACCTGTAAACCTTATTCCATATCTATATTTATAATAGGTATTCATCTCTAACATATAAATGAAAAAAATGAATAAATGAATGGTATATATTGATACATGTCCATACCTACCTATCTAGTGGGGGTATCAGGACTCTGCATATAGAATATAGTGTATAGAATACTGTATTATAGTGCTGGAAGATGGTATCTATGGTATGATATGATAGTAAGGAATAGTTACTAAATAGGTAGGTAGATAGGTATGGATTACTACACTACACGATACTACCATGCTCTACTCGAGTAAAACATATCCAATAATGCATAACATATTTATTAAGAATGACTTTTTTGTTTTTTGTTTTTTGTATCATGTCTAGAGAGCGCGATGCTTCTATATGACACGGAGGGTTTGTAGAATTCTTATAGTTTGAGTTCCCGATTATTTATTCGTTCATTCTCCTATGAATACATACATAAGTATGTCGTTCTCTCATCCACAGAGCATGATCTAATAATTCTATTCTATTTATTCGTTCTTTTATTCATATATACGTTGTATACGTATTACATCCATCCACCCCAGCTCTCCTCATCCCGTCCCATCCCCTCTCCCCAGAGTCCAGAATAGAAAAAATACCCGAACTCCCTTCCCCCCTTCAACAAACACAACAAACCACCATACTTCCAACCCAATACAACACAACTCTCCTCCTATCCAAACCAACTCTCAAACCTTCTTCTTCTTATATGAAATTCTTATCTCAGATCTCGCATCGAGTTTCCTTTCCTTTCCTATTTTGATCGATTCTATATTTCATATCTGATGCATATACTTTCTACGTAGATGTCGTGTCTAAGAAAGAAAAAGAAATTGATGGAGATATCCGGGGTATGGTGTGATGTAATGTGATGTGATGTGGTGAGTTTGGGATAAAGACAAAGATGAAGATGGAGACAAAGGGGTTGTGAGGTTTGGGATTTGGGGTTGATAATGCATGGTTTCTGTTTTTGTTTAACCCTATTTATGAATTTTTGGTTTTGTGTGGTTTGTGGATGGCTTGGGGTGGGATGGGATGGGATGGAATGGATGGCATGGGGTTGGTATATGAGATTATAGTAATGTAATGTATTCATCTACCGGCAGTTCAACAGATACTAGTAGGAGGTTACTCGTGGTATATATGTATACGTACCTAGGGATATATACATGTATCAATAGTGAAGGAATCATGTGTGTAGTACAGTATACACGTACAAACGCACTCTATATCTATTTCAGAATAGCTATTATCCATATATCCGTCATTTACTCTGAACGATATCAATAGTGAGTCTCTACTCTTCCACCTTTCTGTCTATATGTGAGACAGTTATTATATATGAGTATGAGCTTGCTGGGATTTTTGATGGATGGAAATATTGTTTTTTTATCTTTCTATGTTTTCACTCCATCCCATCCCATCGAACTTCAACTTCAACCTTACACGTAGGGTTACATAAAAGAAGTACTCTTTCAATATGTTACTAGTAGTATACCTACATATATGTTCTTCGCGTGAGGAGACGTAAGGTAGGATATCAGAAGACAACCAGCCGCCAGTTCGGGACTTTTCTTGTGTACTTTCTCTCTGGGATATATATAGGGGGTCGGGAATACTTGGGGTGTGTATACGGTGTATAGGGGAGGTACTCGTGTGAGTGAGTGAGTGAGTCAGAGAGAGAGAGAGAGAGAGATCAGCGTATTGGTAATAGTAGGTCTACTTTTGTCTGTTATACTCTGCTTTACTCTGCTCTGATATAGATCTCTTGATTCTATATCTTTGATATGGGTGTGAAATGTGACATGATATAAACCAGATAGAGCCGAGGAATGGCCCAGATAGGTATAAAAATCTAAATTAAATGTGTGGGTGTTGGGTGAATGCGCTTGCTTAGGTGTTTGTTGATTTGTTTTAGGGGTTTGTGTGTTTATGTGTTTATTGATGGATAATATGAGCTGGGATGGAATGAAATGAGATGGAATAGGATAGAATAAATATATTGTAGTAATATAGATAAATAGGTATCAAGTATATCGGATAATAAATATATGCAAAAATCGAGATTTCAAAATAGGATAGATGTATTGTATGTAGATGAACGGACAGATATCAATTCTCACTCTCTTCCTCACTGAATGAATGAATGAATGATGGGAGTTCAAGAATGAAGTGATTAAGAGCGGTCACTTGAGAGGAGTATGAAGACGGGGTATTTCAAATGTAATTTTTGTATATTTCGTAGTCTCTATGCTGTCCTCCATACACTGAGGACTTTTTTGTTTTTGTTTTGCAGACTGTTCTTATCGAGTCTGATGAGGTGAGATGTATTCAACTCTAACTCTGACTCTGACTCTGACTGTGACTCCCGACCTGTCTGCTGTAGAACAATTAAAGAGATATTATTGATTCTAGAATCCCACGTGGAATAGATAGATACCAACCAGAAAACATAGTAAAATCTCAGAAAAAAACAGTGAGAGGGTTTCTGCTGTCAGTCTTTTCCGTGAATGGACCCTCCTAGCGACTCATCAGGCAATTTGTAATATTCACCACACATCTCATACATTCATACACCACCAATTCATACCAGAATAGATCATCTACGCATCATTAGGTACTAGATACTCTCCCAATAGACCCACATACCATAAGTACCATAAGTACCATAGCACTTATCCATCCATCCTGCTGGGTCGACCTAGTTCAAGAAATCGCCCATTGCATTGCACTCCACACGGTCGCAGAAACAGACTGGAAGTTTGAGAACCGCAACCAATTCCCTTATATTAGAGAGTACAACTGCAGAAATGACTTCATCTCGCATGGAATTCTAGATGGACTCATCTGGTTATTTTTGGTGTTATTTTCTTATTTGGTATTTTGATCAGAGATATGGAATTCTCTTCTCGGGTGGGAAAGAGGGGATGTGGAAAGGATGATGAATATTGGGAGGAGGAAAAGGAGACGTTGTGCAGCCTGGGGATCTGTATCTTATGACTTTGTGTGGTAATAGATGGACATACTATCTGTTAAGAGGAAGTCACCGTATATCTTCTAAAGCAGGTCTTAGGAAACTTTCCGAGTGCGCTCTGTTCTTGGGAGACTCTCTAGATGAGGGTGCTGATAACTATATGCTTGTATTGTGGTACAATTGAGAATCGGATCTCCTGAGAGTGTGAATGTATGGATATGTGATGTATATTGTGTGATGTATAATGGATATATAGTATAACAGAATGTAAAGAAAATCGAGGATAAGTATATCAAACGCATCTATCTTCCTTCTTATAATTCCTCACTTGGAAGTTTGGAATCTCGAAATCTCGAAAATTCGGGCTGAAACTTGGTTGTATACGATATATATCTGATTCATTCATTGGTAAGTCTCAGTGAAGCGTAAAGCGTAAAGCGTAAAGCGTAAAGTACCGGCTGGGAATCTTTCCTATTGATGATACAGTATCTTGGGATCTTGAGATCGTATCTGGAGAATTGGAGATATATACTGGGCTTGAGGTAGATGGGTTGGGTGGATGGGTTAGGTAGCTCGCTAGGTAAGGTTACATTAATTAGACGAGCGTTTATCTTCTTATCCCTCGGCATGAGAATTGTCGTTCAAGTAATAGCGTATTGTGGGGATGGATGGATGAATATCGTCATTGATTGTTCGTTAATTAGGTACAGTACAGTACGAATGTCACACCATAAACTTACGAATTTTTTGATATAACGCACCTGGGTATATTGATATTGATTAGTTGCTGGTTACTGATTATTCGATTGTTCAATTGTATATTGTATATTCATTCAATCACGCATCGTAAGTACCCTTATTAGTACGAATTGAAGTACAGATTCTGATCGCAATGGCGATGGCGATGACGATAGGGATGGGTAGATAAGCTAAAGTTTCGGTAGCTCGAATTAAAGCAAGCAAAGAAGGCGAAGCAAATAGCTAGGTGCTATACCTACATACCTTGCCTACCTCCATATATACTAGGTATCTACCTAGATAATGTCTTCTTCGACAAGTCTGAGGAGAGAGGTAATTGGGATTTACAAAGGTATTCTCCCCCTCTTCTCCCCTCATTCCTCTCTCCCTCTCCCTTTACCCCCCTCTCCAACTAACACCCCTCCCCCTCCTAGAACTCCTCAACCTCGGGCGTTCCTACCCCCTCGGCTACACCTATTTCCGCACACGTTTACACCGCGCCTTCATGAGCAATTCTCACTTGACGACTGCGGCTGAGATACGCGCGGGAATTGAACGGGCGGAGTTTGTGAGGAAGGGTATGGTTTATTCTTTTTTCATTCTTTTTCTTTTGGTTCAATTGGATTTTGGAGGTTTGGGATTGGGGGAAGAGAGGAGATGGGGTGAGGAGGGGAGGAGAGGGGAGGAGAAGAAACAAGAGAAATGCAGGGGATTTTTTTGAATACATATGCTAATGATTCTATGATTTTGGTGAGATTAGAAATTGAAGCATTGTACGTTACATCCATCACATCACATCACTTACATTACCACATTACCACATCGCCAGAGATCCTCTTCGTCTACTTAATTACCCATTGTGAGAGCATGAGAAGATGAAAGTGGGAGGTTCACACAAAAATACAAGTATCAAATTTACACTCATATAAACATAAGCTGATTAAATACATATTGGTTATATCCAGGTACTATCTTAAAAGGTATCGAGCGCTGCGCCAAAGATACAAAGGATGACGATCATATCCAATGATGAATAGCATACGCCGATGCAAATGCAGGCGTAGATGCAGATGTAGGAGATATATACAAGCCTTGCAGAAAACATATGATATCGGTGATATATCCAATAGGCTCTATACTTCGATATCGAGAGATTTATTCCGGGGTCGAGATGTTTTAGGATGAGAAGGGATATCTGTTCCAGTATCGAGATATCTTAGGACGAGGACGAAGTGGAAAATCTATTCGCATACGCGGGATGTATAATAAGAGATATGATATAGTGGAGGCCAGCCGAGGAAATAATCGAAAGGGTAATAGGCAATATAAACATACGAAGAAAAGAAGATTGGAGGAGAAAAACCAGATAGATTCGAAGGCAGTAAATCACCTCTCAAGTATTCGAATCAGACTTTGGATCCTTTTTCTTTGCCCACCAAGCACCGACTTCCAAACATTCTCCCCAAGATGTTCCATTATTCTTCAACAAATCCGTCATCAAATTCCCACACCAACGATCCCATTCATCCATACTTTTTCCACTCGCTTCTTTTAATAATGGTTCTAAACTCTCAATCATTTGTATAATGCTCATTAATGCTGTTCTGCGAAGAGCCTCTTGTCCCGGTGTAAGGTGTTTACGATCAATTTCTTTAGCTTTCCCTTTCGATCCATGAAGTCCGTTAAGGGAGGTGGCAGATCCGCCGACTCCTTCACGTTCCCAACGTACTTCACCAAGGGGAATTGCTAATCTTCGACTTTCGATTTGTTCGAGGACTGCGGCTTCTTGGAGAAGCATGGGTCGAATACTGGTACATGGCATGGTGGGTAAATCTCGAGTGTCGAGGGCCTTGGATATCCATGTATTGTAGTCTATGAGATATTGATTTTGTGGTGCTGCTAATGGTGTTTGTGGTGTTATGGTATATGCGCCCATTGCATTAGTGTGTATTTGTTTGTGAGCTTGAACAGAATTATCTTTGTCCTTTGCAGCTGGTGGTGCGTGTGATAAGAGCATTCGAATAGTATGATCGCCGTCCCATATTTCTAATACACCTCCAGGTTTTAAGATCCGTAAATATTCATCCATTAAAGGTTGCGGATTGTCTTTTGTAGATTGTGCCATGCTGAAATCCTTGACCATAATGAGGGAGAATTCTTCGTCGCGAAAAGGGAGAGGCGTCTTTCTTAAGTCGTGCTGAACGAATCGCCAATTCATATCATCGTCTGCATCCATACGAGGAGCTAGCGGTGCGATATCAATACCGGTGAATTGTATCGAAGAATGTCCTTTGTGCGAAAAATGTTTATGGCACATTACACTCCAAAAGCCTGTGCCGCAAGCAATTTCGAGTACTCGTTTGGGAGGACGATTGTTAAAAGCTGATGAACATGTAGGGCCGTTGAAGACTTGACACAATAACATAGTCCGTAGAGTCTGCCGATGGATTTCTGGAAGATCGCATGGTAGAGGATATGCCAATGAAGGATCTCGTAGGTATCGGCGACCATTTCGTTTGGTAAATGGTTGTGCCATTAGAGCTTCTGGTGATGATGATCCAAATGGATCACGATCACGATCTCTCTCCAAAGAATTTATTTTCGAAATGGAACTCGAACCAGTGGTGCTTGAAATACTATTTGATCTTCCTACGGAATCGGAAGCTCCTCTCTGCTGGTGGACGGCGGAATTGGTGGAGGCATACCGTTCCACTCCGCTTGCATTTTTGATGCTGTGAGAAGAATGACCCGAAGTCGATGATGATTTGCGCTTTGCTTTCGCTTCTGAAGCGGCCCGGGCTTTGTTGGTTTGATTTGCGGAGTGTTTGTAATCGAGTAAAGGGGTTGAAAGCATACCCACACCCACAACACCCGAAGTCGAAGTCAAGCTAGTTGCAGTATTCGTGTTGATCAATACCTCGGAAAATGGATCGTTATTCTTATGATTATCGCGTCTAGATGTAGGAGTTCCAACAAGAGTGGGAGGAGAGGAGTGAATTTGTTGTAGATTTAGTGGTGGAACTGGATGATCGGAATCTAATTGTAATAATAACTCATTTCTCTGTGAATTGGATTTGGATTGGGATCTGGATCTGCCTTTGAAAAATAGTCTCAAGGGCTGTGCTTGTGAATGTACTGAGATATTTGTATGTGCTGATGGCGGTTTGGAACGATCAGGTTTTTGGACCGTGGTATTATAAAAGAAGGCTGCTTCAGACATGATAAATGAATATGATCATCCCCTTTTCCTTCGATTTTATATTATTCGAATAGGACTCATTGGTGAACAATTTAAAAACTAATAAATCATCGTTATAGGTGACGAGTTCCTGGAGTATAATGGCTATAGGTTTCGGTCCAGTACCCAAGGGAATCCGTTGATACTTTTGCCTAATTAAAAAACCCCTCCAACTTTTGGTATCGTGATGAATTTTGAAGTATTCGTGTTCCAGACAACGAATGGACTTCTGTGTTAAAACGGAGAAGCTGGGGGTAAGAATTTGATGAAAGTAGTAAATATGTATGTATCGGTAATGTGACGCTGTTAGAAGTTTGTGACTCGTGAATGCAGTGCTTGATGAAGTATTTAAGTAGGTACGAGTAGAGTTTGTATAATTCACCGCATTGCAGGTGATCTCTTGACCATGTACAGAAGTAGTAAGATAGTACGGCGAGTAGTCAGATTAATACGTATCGGGCTGGAAACTATATTGCTTCGTATATTCGAGTGACAGATTGATAGCACGTGGAATCATGGAAAAGTCCTTCCTATGCATTAAATCCAACCGGGAAACCAGGTAGAAAGACAAGCAAATCCTAGAAATCGATCGGATTGAGCGACCCAGTGGCATTTGGGCGTCAAGGGTTTTCTAATATTGTACGAGTACTTCCGTATCGTATAGACCAATGATGGGGGGACTTTCGAAGACCTCGAGGTTCCTAAATTGATATCTCGTAACGTTGTGATGATGATAATGATATTCGACTATGTTGATTTAAATTGTTATGAATATCGATTTTGGCGAAGTATTAATCCTTATTGTGAAAATCCGGGGAAAAGGAGGGGGAAATTCTAGCCTTATATCATGATGTATAAAAAGGCTAAGTCTAGACAAATCATGCATTTATCAGATCACTTTGAACATCAAATTAGATAACTAATTCGTTGGGAATGATCATACATCTTTCAACTAAAGGAACTCATATCTAGGGTCGTATTCATATTTCCCAATGCCAGGTTTCAAGAAAAGATCGATTCATTGAGGGAAATTGAAAATATTGAGTATGCAGTAAGACCTATAACTCCACGTCCAATACATTGGAAGCGAGCATTTCCTGGAGGGCTCGGAGGGTTAACTTCAGCATTGGTAGTTTTCCCCGCGCTCACTCGCAGATATACCCTGCTTAATGGGAAGTTCCAATAACCACCCAACCTAAATCATGATCCGATTGGTGATACAAACTTGTACCTTTGAAAGTTTCCCCGAGATTAATGTTGGTTGGGTTAGCTTTCAACCAGTTTGAGTTATAACCCCGTGTCGTCGTACCCCAGGTTTCACACAAGAGTAGTTGTTTAACAACTAAACAGTGTTCTTTTCGGATTCGTGGCTGCTCCGTCAGACAGACATAGTGACTTCTCCGGACCGTCTGAAAAGTAACTGTTTGATCCGGAGTTGTGCGTAAAAATCCCATCGACTTTACTAACCGCCCGCAACTTGTGAGATTATGCTGAAAGGATGAATCTAATTGTGTTAAATGAGATATTGATGATTGGATGAATCTAGAATTCCAGATCAAATAAAGCCTTGCAGGATGTTGGGACTCGAGAATCTAAAATGCAGCAAAAGATAGGACAAAAGGCTTCTTGCATATATAACATGGGACAAATGTATTCCATATTCCATATAGCACAGTTTTTAGTCTTAGATAAGGACGGATGTTGCCCCATCAGAATCTAGTTGGACAGGAGCATGAAAGATTGGGAGTATTTACTTGTTTCGAATAGATTTCAAGTAACCATCTTATAGGTCAATGGATAATATCAGTGAATTCGAAACATGAAACAGAGTAGGCTGAAAACGTCCCAAGAGCAAAGTTAATTGATGTAAGAGACAACCAAGTACCGTCTTGTTATACATAGCAAGTACGTACCTATCTAGCAGTACTCATTGTTTATACCTGGAACAAGACCTTACTGCTTTAAATGGGATAGAGAACCCATTTCATAGAACCTGAAGTGTATTGAGGAAGTAATACTGTCATATGATTTCAATAACATTTGTTAAAAAGTCAAAGACAAAACATATAGTTTCAGTTTGTCTAAGAATTGACAATCCTATACTATCAAGAACTTTGAATTGGAGCCCAAGAGTCACTCGCTTGAGATTCACGTGATTTCATTTTTTTGGCGCTAAGCTCTCATCCATGTTGAGGTTCGGCTCAGTCCTAGTTGGAGCTTTAGTGGGTGAACCACATCTTAAGCAGGAAGTTGACGATAACATCAATACAGCGAATGCAATCCTACAAGATCCTCTTTTCCTCGCAGTGTTTAACGTATGAGAAGGTTTTCATCTTGATTCCAAGGTAGTACTATTTCTTTTGCTTCTTAAGTGAAAAGACAAATTCTTCTTCTTTCAACAGTGTTCATATCTCAAGATAGCCACTTACCAGTTACAAGATAATAGACCCGACACTTACAACTTGAACGGTTCACTCTTTACATCTGCGAGATCTTTCACGAAAGCCCAAAGGTCGATTAAATACTCCAAATACGCGCCGCACACAATTCACCGTACCGAAACTTTGAAAACATACATATCTATCTGATTCCAACATCGATTGCTTCGCGCACAGTAGCGCACCCCACCACTGGTAACTTTGATATCGTGGTATATTCCAGAAAATATTTTCGAGAGACCTATGTGCCAACGAAGAAGAAACCGATCTCCAGCTTCGAAACCACCAGTTTAACCGGTCCTCGGTTTATTCCATCTCCTTCAACGGCCTGCGCTCACAAAGCTGAGCCGACGCCTCCGCTAGATCTCTATCTGCGGTGGTTTTAATGGCAGATGGTTACAGATTTTTACAGCAGAGCGCTGGGAACTATTATTACCCTCAAACTACACACCATCCAAGACATTTGATACGTACTGGGACACCTCCAAATAACATTCGGTCTGCCTTTAACACGAATACTCCATCCCCAAGTCGAACCCCCGATCCTCAATCTCCCGCTCACGGTCTTTACGGTATGTTTAACCATCAGCAAGGGCAGCATGGCCGTGTCAATGGCGCAGGACGAGGCGCTATGGCAAGCATGATGCCATATCCTCACTTTCCTACACATCAGTCTCAGCATAATCAACACCACGCCAATATTCAACAAGACCATAATGCACACAATTCCAACGGGGTGAACCATCATGCGAACTTCCCCTCTGTTGGCATGCAGAATTCGGCTTCCACTTTCACTCCAAACCTACAAAATGGACATACGACAAACGCACATAGTGCTCAGGCTCAGGTAATGAATGAACACTGGCAGAAACAATTGGATTTGTATGCGGAAGGAAAGAAGGCAAAACAGAGTGGTGCGCATTATTTTGCTAGATCCAAAGCAGGGGAAAATACTGTTGACAAAGCCACAACGATATCAACCGAGGAAGAATCAGAGAATGTGAGTCGAAACAGGCCCTCGAATACGGATACTATTAAGCGTCAAGATTGGCATAATATGGATATGAGTGGACTTGGACTACGAGCATTGTCAATTGAAGTATTCCACTATACTTTCCTCCAAGAGTTATACGTGGCATCCAACGCCCTCACATCTATACCTTCAGCCATTGGTCAATTGCGACACCTCCGTCATCTTGATGCCTCAAACAATGCATTGCAGACTCTACCCCCCGAATTAGGCATGTGTGTATATCTGAAGAATTTACTACTGTTCGATAATCAACTTACGTCATTACCACAATCATTTGGATCACTCTATCAACTCGAGATGTTAGGCATTGAAGGCAATAAACAAATGGATCCTGCCATTAGAAGTGAAATCATGGAGAAGGGAACTAAAGCTCTTATTCATACTCTTAAAGAAGAAGCCCCAGGTGAGTTCATAAGTCTACAATTTCTATCTCGTGACTAATTCGTCCAAGTACCTCCTCCTCCCGCCCCCAGAGAAATGATTGATCTACTGAATGGCACAACGGTTGCCTCTGACGTCGAGCGGTTCACTGTTTTCTCTTACAACATTTTATGTGATAACTATGTGGGACCCGGTCAATACGGTTATGTTCCATCTAAAGCATTAGATTGGGAGCATCGAAGGCACGAGATACTACGCGAAATCGAAGAACGAGATGCAGACTTTGTATGTCTCCAAGAAGTTGATGCTGAAAACTTCCGCGAATTTTTCAGTGTGAAACTTGCATACAAAGATTATAAAGGTGTATGGTGGCCAAAGTCACGAGCCAAGACTATGTCAGAGTCAGCTGCAAAGGCTGTCGATGGCTGCGCAACCTTCTATAAGAACAACAAATACATTCTTCTCGATAAGCAACTTATCGATTTTGCAAACATCGCAATTAACAGACCTGATATGAAAAATCAACATGACATTTTCAATCGTGTCATGCCTAGGGATCACATTGCAGTGTTAGCTTTCTTCGAGAACCGCCTCACTGGATCACGCGTTATTGTTGCCAATGCACACATATTCTGGGATCCAGCGTATGCTGATGTCAAACTAATCCAAATCGCAATTCTAATGGAGAGCATCAGCAAATTTGCTGAGAAATATCAACGACACCCAGCATGCAAAGATAAAAAAGCGTATACTATTACGGACGATTCAGATCCTGATGCCCCTGTGGAAGTTGCTCCAGAACCTGCCCCGTCCATGGAATATACGAACAAGACCCAAATACCGCTTATTGTTTGTGGTGATTTAAATTCTACTTCAGATTCCAGTGTGTACGAATTGTTAGCTACTGGAAGAGTTGCTCCAGATCATCCAGACCTTGGCAACTATCAATATGGAAATTTCACGAGAGATGGAATTGAACACCCTTTCTCCCTTCGATCCGCCTATACCAACTTAGCCGATGGCCCACAAGAATTAACATGGACCAATTACACACCCGGCTTCACTGACCACATTGATCATATCTGGTACTCGACTAACGCACTCGAAAATACCGATTTGTTGGGACCTGTAGATGAAGAGTACATGAGAACAGTGCCCGGTTTACCACACTACCATTTCCCTAGTGATCATCTAGCACTCTTAGCCCGATTCAATGTCAAGATGCCAAAAACCAAGAAACCCCATCAAGATCCACCCGATTTCGGTCCGTCGAGTCACCATGATCGACGAAGAGATTAGAACATACATGGAGCAAAAGCATAGGCTCCAACTTCTAAGCTGGATGGCTAGAAGGATGGATTTCAATGAACGGAAAGGGGAGGAGTTTATTTTTCTTTCTTGTGTTTATTCCATGGGCTTGGAAATTGGTGGTTTGGCAGGCTACTGGCAGGCGTGGAGCGTTGTATGCATTTTCGAACCGACTTTTTTCACACTCTCTTTTGCGGTCTTCTTATCGGGTTTTGTTTTCATGTAATGATTAGGTTTCAGAGGTGGATGGTGTGACCGTGTCAGGGATGAGATCTGACCGGGCAAAGCGTGGGAGATAGGAAGGGGTGAATATGGGTATGCGAGGGTGATTTGAGATGAGATGAGATATATGCAAGCAAAACAAGATACATGTTAGTGTATAGAACAACGTGATAAACTTGTTTTACCCCTTTTCAAATTCATCTCCACTACTCTGATTGATTTGGTGAATGATGACATACATAGGTATTTCGATATTGAACAAGATATTATTGGGAGTGATGTTCATACGATACTACTACAATACAGTATAAATAAACTATCGATGTTTATATGGCATACAGTAACTCAAGGTTTTGACTAATCACTGTGTTTCTTTGGTACTGGTACCATCAATCAGTTAACTATTACTCTTCGCCCGGAACTTGAGCATTTTTTCGTGTGATCTACTAGGTGGATATCTCTTGTTCCAATTGTTCGTTTCTGTTTTCATCGATTTCCTTGTACGTGCCTAATTTTCGGTCTTTCATGATCTCTAGAATTTTGTTGACAAAGAAGTGCGATGTGCATGTATGCATGGTTTTGCAACAATCTGCATTAGGTGATATGTTGTTAGATTCCGCTTTGTCTATAAATGCGAGCGCATCAAAAGTTTGCAAAATCTAGAAACCTAGGCTCATACTTTATTTTGATACCCGCCCTATCTTGCGAATTTGCAACTTGATTTTGACACGCAAGGGGATTTCTGATTAATTGCCCAAAATGTCGGAACCCGCTGGTAGAAATCCAATTCCACGTCGCAATATCCCGCCCGCGGAGGATCTGCTACGTATGCGTCAGATGGTTGCGGTATGGCATACACTGAAGGCCCATTGGAAAGCATCGGAGCTGTATGCGGAGCAGGTGGGTTTTATACGGAGTGAGATTTTACCGTTGGGGTGTTTGATGGTTTCCAAGGCGGTTTGTGTTGGGATTGGGAAGATGGATGGGAGGCGGGTGAGAGGAGAGGAGAGGAGGAAAGAGAAAGGAGAGGAATGGAAATTGGATGTGGAATATGGTGCGAAGGGATTGAAGGGGTTGTGTCAATTGGTTATGTTTCAATGTTGGGTCGAGACTTTGAGTAAGTGTTTCTTTATTTTCGGTGTTTCTAGGATGCTTGTTCGGCTAAAGGCTAGATTCAATTATCATATGTCATGTGTTATTCATCGTATATAGCTCTACAAAAACTAACACGCAACTCAGGAGAAGATTTCGCACTCCCCGACACCGCCATAGCATTCTATTTTCCGCGCGGGTTGAGCAGAATCGAAACACTCTTCATGCAGGGACTGGGATATAAAAGTAACATCGTACGATACTACCACGAATTAAAGACTGTGGTGACGCCGAACACATTTCTTTTTGCAACGAGTAAACATGTCAGATTTTGGCATAAGGGATTGTTAGAGTTGGTGGTGCCGGGCTTGATGGTGAGCGCACCGTTGCAGGTTAATGGGTATTGGGAGAGCTATGGGAGAGGGTGAGTTTGTTCTTATTGGAAGTTTGAAGTGGAAATGGAGATGAGATGATGTATATTTTTGTTTTATAACAACATGAATACAGCACTCAACGAGTATTCAGACGCTTTCTGAACACTGTAAAGAGTCGCAAACTTGGACCCCTCGTCGACATCACTTCTCTTACCTTTACCGAGCTCAGAAATTTTAGATGGAAACTGGATATTAGAGAAGCTACTGAACTGCGCATGAGTGAGATATCAATGAATTATGAATTTTACTGGCGGCCTGACCCGGAACCAGAATCAACGGAAGGAAACGAGGGAGAGATAGAAAAGCCAATGTATGGATGGTATACACCCATGGCCTGGCATAAACTCCCCGGTCCGACTGGTATCCCCGGGGATATTTACGATATGGGAGATGTAGAAAAAAACGGCGCGCGAAGACTAGATCATGGTGGGGGTGGATCGTACTGAAAGCACCGATACCAGGGCTTGCTTATCTTGATTTCATGTTGCGATGCGCGAAAATCCTTTTTGTCAATATATTCTGGCCGGATAATTTCGGGAGAAATGGGGGGAGCTTGGGAAAGATACAAGCAGTCTGTGGTTCTAAGGAAGAGGAAGATGGGACGGTGTGGTATTTAGTGGAGAGAAAGACGAAAACTGGGACGGAATGGGGATATCAGCCAAGTCAGACTTTGGGGCCGGGAGTTTGGGAAATGGTGAATGATTTTCATTATGCGTGTCCAGGAAGGAAGAGGGGAGATGTGCAGATAGGGTGGTGGGAACTTGTGGGGCTGCTTATTGAGGTGTGTTGGGGTTCTTATTGGAATAAGAGTGAGGATGAGAAGAAATCTTGATTGAGTTTGGTTCTGTCTCGAATTGGAATCTTAGTAGAGATAGGATAGATCTCCGGAAACGTTGTTGGCATTTGGAGCTAGGATTTTTCGAAGAACTTTCCTCGCGAGAACGTGAGAAATGAATAACCCCCATTTCACTGATATGGAACGAAGGCGCCGATTTGACTCACGGATGGATGATTCGTATGTGACAAATATAGCCAAAATATCAGGTACTTGATATGGAGATTCATCTTCCGTATCTCAATCGCTAGTATGTATGTATAGTTGACGAGGAATGAAAGATAGTGTTATTGATAGTGATAGTGACAAGAGTGGATGCTAGACTGTCTGCTGAGTTTGCGCAGAAGATGAGGCAAGATAATGCAAGGCAGAGTGCTTGGATTGATCTGGATGAGTGATGGCTCATTTGAGACGAGAACGGGCAAATGGTTGCTGTTTCAATCGTTTTTGTGAATCGAGTGATGGGTTGTTTCCACCGCTTGCACTGGGACACGTGTTTTGTCATCCATAAAATTGTTATACGCAATTACATATCCTTCTCAATCATCATTGACATTCTATACGATATCAATCTCCCAGTATAAGCCTTGCTCTACTATCCAAACTTACAGATTCGGACGACTTCTCGTTCTGCTGCCGAGTCGGTACCTTGTCAACCAGCTATGCTAATTTCGGCACATATTTCGGCACACCTCGTAGCTAGAGCTGATTTTCGCCCTTGTAAATGTGCTGCATTATCGACATCAACCACTTTTCGTGCCTTAGCTCTCGCCTTTCAAGCCTTGTTCGGTGTTCCCATATCCTCTACCGCATCTGCCCTGTCCCAGGTATCAACCTCCAACTTTCTAACCTTCTCTTCTATATCCTTGATCTTTTTCAGTGCATTATTCATCGCCGCATTTTGCTCGTCCCAAGTCTTTGCAAAAGCATCCAAAAGCCATGGTTGTAAGCCCTCTTTCTTTCCTTTTACATAATCATACGTCACAATATCTTCCTCGCATCTTGCAGCTGCTCGCTGATGTAATTCCGATACGATTAATACATCCAATTTGAAAGAGAATTCGTCTTTGCTTTTGGGTTTATGAGTGAGTTTGTGATATACGGAAATGTGATCTGGCCATGTCATGGGCTAATGTTTGTTAGTAAGAGTGTAAACATATACGCACGATCTGATAGGGAAAGGGAATACTAGAAAAGACTCACAAAAAGATAGGTCGTCTTTATGCTTCTCAGTATCATTCCATAGCCCTCTGGCGTACACATTCGTCTCCATTTTTCTTGATTTTGGGGATCAATATGAACAGCATAATTTTGAGCCCAGTTTACTCTTGCACTCTCTGCATATCGTATGTACATGACATTGTTAACATGTTTCTGTAGTACATTAAAAATTAGCTACCTGATTTACCTCAAAATGCGTCCAGGAAGGCATAATTCTCCATTCCTTCTACCTAGAAGGGGAATATACCATACAGTCCATCTCCCCCCAGACAACCTTATGTCGACTTAGACCAGCTCTCTTTTTATCCACCAAATAACCATGTCTTCCAGCTAACAATTCTCTCCAGTCTCTCCCCAGTATCTCAAGTATTTTCCCCGCATCTCGTGCTTGTTCTCGACTCATTCCAAACATTATACATTTTCCAATCCTAGCTTTGATCGTACCCAGCCATCGTGAATCTGAGGTGGCATCTGGTTGGCGCGTTACCGTTGTTTCGAAACGTTTTGATATGGGACTTCGCAGACTTATGAACGGTCGTCTTGGAAGATACGGTAATCTAGGGGACATTTTATCAAATGATAGGGGGCAATTGTTCGAAATATAAGAAATATTGGAGTTGTGAAAGTGACTGATTATTGTAGAGCTATCGCAATCTCCCCGCATTTTCGGAATTGCGGCCGCGGGAGTGTGTTTAGCGTGTTATTGGCACCCCGCTTCGAATAATAATAAGTCGACGTCGGCGATGACATGACAGTGAGACGAAATGCTCGATAGATGTATATATCTGTCTCACATGCCATGACGCATACGAAACTCGAATTCAATCCACTTAGTCAAATCTCTCGGCTGAACTTCATCGTCTAGATGACTCCAGCTTCGATTGAACTTAATAAGGATCTCAAGATAAAATGATGGAGAGCAACGAACGTACTCCGTTGATTGCGACAGTTACGGTTGGCCCCCCGCGACGGAGATATGAACATGATGCGATTCGTCGATTCTTCACTATAGCTGCGATATTGTGCTTGGTTATTGCAGCCTTTATCTTTCTATTGCTTTTACCTTTGCTCGAATAGGTCTTGAGGATGTGACCCTTCGTGATAATTTGGACGACTAGTGTCTCAAGTCCTTGAGCTAGCGCTACTTGCCCAACATACTACGTACCTAAGTAGTTCGATGTTTGAAGTTGCAGCAAATCAGCCTCAGCCCCATATGCATCAGGATTAGCCAATAGATGGATTTCCAGATTTCCCCCCACCAATTCTTGACGACAACTCTTTGATGCCTACTCGATATCAGCACGAAAAGATGACTTTGCCAACCTACAAAATCTACAAAATCCAGTGGCATCTCGCAATGCAAGATCCTCTCATGCCTCAAGCTATACGCTACCACACCAATATCTTTATTGAAACCTCTCAAGATGGCTCTGGTACAATCTATGAAGTCAATGGAGATATTGTCTCAGCTAGCGGAATGAGTTATTTGAAATTCCCTTCACCGCCACCAGAGTCTTTCGAGTCATTCTATCAAAGAAATCTTTTGGGCGAAATTGCTGTGTCTGATTTAGAGGAAGTGACAGGAGTTCTGAAGAGTATTCCACCGCCTCCAAGACAAAGATGGTTTAATCCGAAAAGCATGAAGATGGAAGCTTGTAAGGTAGATGGGGCGCCGTATAGATATGAGGAGGAAGTACCAAAGTTCTGGAAGTGTACGGAGTGGACGAATGAGAAGGCTATACCTGCTTTATGGGCGAAAGGGTTGATCAGAATAGTTGATAGCAAGGAGGTTGTAGGAAATTAAATAGTGTAGAGCTGTGTTTGTTTTCAAGAGGTATCAGTATACCCACCTACCGGATGTGTTTGATAATTGAAGATATTACTATCATGTGTGCGATTTGGAAAAGGATAGAGCAGGGTTGCAAGGAGAATAGTCGCTTGTTTGAAGAAGTATCTTGGAGGACACGAATTTTAGAAAGCCAGGATGTGACTATAGACTCTGGAGAGGGAGCAAGAGAGTGTTCAAGGTGGAAGCAAGTAAAGTGCCATTGAATACAAACTCAACAAGGCTATTGGCTTGCAATTCGAGATAGGCTACAGAAACATGGGTCTATTACCAGAACCGGGAAATATAATAGTCATACAATCAGCTTAGAGTTCACAATCCTCGCTGCATTCTTAAATATACTACTTTGATAACGAAAGGACTGGAAATTACATAATGTATACTTGCGACTAAGTGCTACAAAACTGGATTATGGATTTACCTCAGGTTGCCCGTACTCATCAAACACCTCATACTATATGATGTGTAGATTAACGCATCGGTCTCTTCAATAGCAATGTGCTGTTAAAATAATAATCTGGGAGCGCCTATTTCGCTATAGTTGACTCTTAAATCCTATGAAGGCCGAGAGTTGATACTAGTAATGAAAAAGTGGAGGATAAGTAAACAAATAGATAAAGAGGTAAACATATAGATCTCACATCTCAACCTTAATAATTTTATCTGTCAACCTGACTTTGAAACACACACTTCTTCCGCAACTTTTTTCTGCCACGTAGTTCTGGCTCTATAAGCGCTGGTGCCTCGAATCTCATTCTTCTAATCATTCCTTTTGGAGCCTCATTATCAAACAATTCCGACCAATATATGCATCTATCAAGATGTTTTGAATCCTCTGGAAATCCATTTGGCATATCTAAGATCTCATAACCCTTTCTCTGGAGGAGACCCCTGTTTAATTCCCAAGCAACATTACACGTTTTCCGAAAATTGTTCTTGCAGAAATCTAATGTTGCTTCTAGGGGATCAACCTTCTTAAGTACAGCAGAGCAGACAATTGCGAATACTTTTGCTAGTTTATCGCTTGGCGGCTGCGGTTGATCACGCTTGGACGTTGAAGCAGAAGGTTGAAGTCTGGTTGATACTCGACGCAGTAGTGATGGTTGACGTACAGGTCCTATTGGGATTTCTGGTCTCCTCCAGCCATCTTTGAGCAAGCCAATCATTCCATGTGCGGCGTGACTATATCTGTTCATCTATAAGTATATTGTGCCGTTCAAAAAAATGCCTTAGATGTATTAGAGGGATCCTTACGTGAACATTTCCTTATGACCATTCGCGACTACAAAGAAGTTGGTCCATTCTAAATTTGTGAGGTTGATTCCACCATGACGTACAACATAACTTCGTAATAAGGGTGAAGGTATGATAAATTTCATGGCTCCTAGTCCCAAAGCGGTTCTGTTATCCTCAAAATATTTCTTGATCTCATCGTATCTTGGACACTAGAGTAATAGTGAGTCAGTACCTGTCCATGTAATGAGATAAGAGAAAATCTTCGATAAACAAATTTGCTTGTGAACTGGTAAGAGACAAAATATATATCATGCGAGCATTCTTGAGTCAAGCAGAATGCAGAATTAAAGAACAAAGTATGCTCACAGCTTGACCCGAGTATGGAGCTTTATCTTTCATGGCTACTCGTTGCGAATAGTGATAATGCGCTGGTTGCTTTGGATTTATATTCTGAGCCCTCTCCATGATGCTTTCAACTCTTCTCCGACGCGCATTTTCTATATAAACCGAAACCATCTCAGATTCTCGTGCTAATGATGGCACATCGATAGGAGTGGTATCTTCATCGCCTTTAGGGGCTGTTGCATATAGTTGATCGCTTTTACAATTCCATTGCCCAACAATCTTCGGACCCATGTGTGTGGCCTTGGGACCGAAACTATAATGGATGATTTAGATCATAGCCCTGAAAGTCTATTGTGTGATATATTCATGGTACTTACGCTCGTAAGTAAAAACTCCAGAAATTTTGATCATGTAGCCCCATGAACCAATCTACAGGTACTGGATACGATGCTCTGATATCCCACAATTTCTGAGTTTCTGACGGAGAAAGCACAGGACCTCCAGAGACTCCACCAAACCACACACTGGGAAAATTAAATCTAAATTCCGAGTGAGTATTGTTAGCCAGATGTAAGACGCAACGATCACTTACTGAACCATTCCTCCACAGGATTTGCCCGGGAGATCCAGACCGCTGACTAGTGGTATATCAATTCCTCCAAATACCTGAATAACATTAGTATTCAAAATACAAAGTTGTATTGCAACATACGGATGTCTGCATGGAGAATCCACTTGAGATATATACGTTAGTTGGATTCAACAAGTGAGTTCAATTGAATGCTCACGTCTCAGCAATCGGCTCGTCCATGAAATAAGGTTCCCCGTCAAATCTCGAATCTTTATCTTTCATTTTCGCCGATAGATAGGTAACCATTGCATGCTTTTCGAGTCAGCAATGAAACTTTTTCATCTAGAATAGTGAAGAGTCACGAACCGTGAGTTCGTGTAATACCACAGAGACGATTTGAAAGGTGTCTAGTGCTCTATCTTCCGGCAGCAAGTTTGGATTCAACAGCGGTTCGACTAAATCATGAGCAATTAAAATGAAAGTAGTACCCTTGAGATTCAATAGTGAGTTTCTAGGACCAACTGTCATACCATTTGTATAGGTCCTATTGAAACCAGAGGAGTCAGTGTTCCCTGTGCAAGAAAAAATTCGGGAAAAAGAAAAACCGAAAGCTAAATTGGGAATTACATTGGATGTTTTTGAGGTAAAGAAAGGATGAGACTTGAGCTTGGGATACAGAGCTTCATGTGAAAGACACCAAAAGTTGTGATTCGTTTACGTACGCATCTTGGGGAAAACATTCTAAGGAGACTTGTCCTACTCCGAAGCCCCAACTGATTGAACCTACTATTTCATCTAAGAATTCATTGAATGCAGCTGTTCGCTCCTGATAGTTGAATGAATTTGAAGGATAAAAACGCCAGTGATCGGACCCTCTGATATCGGCAGGTAGATCATCATCGAGTATTTTCTCGTACATGCCATTGAGTAGTGCATCGAACCTTTTTGTGTCAGCAAAGTAACGTGACAATAGATAAAATCGAAAGTCTTACCACTGCCAAGTAGCAACGTTTGACAACACAAGAGTGGCAATCTTGAGAGCGGGTTGTATTGCCTCCCATATTTCGTCGTTGCCTTTGATCTAGTTCCACTAGTAAATCCAATTCGTACAATCTGAAAGTCCTGCGCTTACCTCCCAGAGTTTGTTGCCATCTCCATATGGATGTTTAGGAAAATGTAATGGGATCACATCTTCTCTTTCCCAATGTTTCCTCTCAAAGATAGGGTGTATCGGAACCGTGTCAAGGTCGGCCCGTCCAGTCGTTGAATCTGAATCCCATTTACCTGGCCTGATATCTGCCAGTGCTCCAATTTGTTCTAATTCACGAGCAGTGAACCCTATCACAAGTTAGCTTTGGCTACTCCATGAAATAATTGATCACTTACCCCAAAATCTCGTTCTCTGGTAATTCTCTAATGCCTTATGGCTATCTGCTGACACTAACTTTCTCCAATCGACTATACTTGGTGAGGCCGGTGTCAATCCACTTTTCTTCAAAGGGAGCCACTCCCTGAGTAGTTCGTGACCTGGGCCTCGAGGATGTCCATATTTCCCTGCAAAGGGCGTTTCTCGCGTTGCCATGATTAGTAACAGAAAATAATTCGATCAAAATATAAAGATAGCGATTGAAAATAAATAGGCACAAACAAATATAATCCAGTATCTTTCCGCTTTTCTTTATATCAATCGCGAGCCATACACAACAAAGATGCACAACAAAGACATTGGAAAAATATTTAATCAGTTAACGAACAAGAAAGACACGGTATAGACCAAAATATGAGACCGAGGCTCTTCATTTACCATCGGCTAAATTCGAAATACGCAAAGGAGATATATATGACCACATGATTAACCCCAAAAGCTTGAACCAGTCGTGCCACCCATGATTTCTGTCAACAGAACCGATACTTCCCAACTTAACCATCTCAGATCCGCCCACACAACTCCAAAGTATAATCCATCTGACCCGCACCTAAACCAATCCTCCATATCTCTCTATCGGCGTGATAGGTGTGCCACCTGAGCTCCTAGTAACTCTTTCTGTCGAACTGCGAAAGCTTGGGAGTGATGGGAAGTATTTTGGTCGGATGGTTTCATCGAAAAGTCGCAGTGTAACGATAAAGAAGGACAGTCCTAACAACATCCCGATAACGAACATTACGATTGCTGCAGTCTTGTCGACAGCCCGTTCGCTAACATTGACACTTCCAGAATGCTCAAAAGCTGAAAAAGGAGACATGTTTTCTATAGTTTCAATATTCGATTCTTTGCCTACGTTGATTGGACCTCTAAATGATGTTATGCTGTTGCTGAAAGCTTTCGGGTCTTGATTTTTATGGCGTGTATCCGGGAAATATCTACGAATCTAGATCGAGGCTGTAGTCGAAGGGGTTCGTGGGACCACGATGATAATGCGCAAAGATTATCTGTCAATGACTGGTCTTCTGTCCCTCAAATTCTTCGACCTTCGATTATGAGATCTTCTTCTACGAAACCAGATCGCAAAATAGGATAATCTGGCCGGTGATAATTAGTTATAGCAAGGGAAAGCAGAGAGACAGGTACATACAGATGTTGACAATTGTATAGATAGAAGAATTGTGCCTTGATGTTGTAGACTTGTTGGAGGAGTATTAATAGCAATTGCAGAGCAAGCTACAGCCTTGCAATCTGCCATCCGTACTAATCTTTCGCCGAAAGTGAATATGATGAATAACAAGCCAAATAAGATTAACAGTCTCTGATTGTATGGTTCCGCTATGGCGGTGAATCTGAATATTGCCATGCAAATTGTGTAATCTAGATATATGAATCTTCTCATCAGTATCTAGCCCAAGGAACTATCTGGACCGTCTTGAATACCACACTTACAACTCTAGATTTTCACACCTATACTCATGGTCCTCTAGACCTTGTCTCTACCTTCACCCCCCGAAGTCTAGTAATAGATCTATGTAGAGTCTCCCAATGTAGATATTTCATCCTCTCTGCATTTGTTCACAGGCCTAGCTTGATCTCTCATACGCATCTCCAACTCAGAAGCAGCTTTATCGATTCTTGCCCCCATCCCCCCTTAGACAACCCCTGGTCCTTCCAATTCCTGCATATGATCCACCGCCACCCTAAACGTAACAATAAAAGCAATCAGCGCCAACATAACTCCCAGAAACAATCCACACACGACAGTCGCTGCGTTGAGATGGTGGAGATCCAACATATTCTTATTTCTTGGCCCGTGTAAATTATATGTTCTCCCCATTATCTAAAGCTACAAAAATGTTCTAAAGCAAGAAACACAAGCATCATGGATTATTTATTGGAAATAAGTGAATAAAGAAGGAAGTTTGGAAAAAGTTTACAAAAGGCCTAATTAGGAAATGATGTGGAAACTGCCGTTTTCGGCTATTTTGGGGGGGCAGAATTGCACTTGACAATTCGGATGGGGAAATAAACGTGAGAATTCCTTGTGCATTTACGTTTTGAAAATTAGATATGAAATGAAAACATTTTGTCATGGCAACTTAAGTGAAATGATCAATCGACGTTTGCAATCAAATAGATTTAGTTAATCTAGCACACGACGCTCCAAGAGATTAACCACCGAAACGGGAATGTGTGAAATCCGCATTCGTCACAGGTAGTGGGCACGAATCATTTTCCATCGTCTGTTAAATAATAAAATTAGCTAATGAGGGCAGTAAGTTGGACGTTGGAGGATCGTACGTACTTGCGAAGGAAGGAAATCCGAGTAGCTTCTGACTCCAAGCACCACTATTCTTCTCTCAGCACCCATTGAAGAAATTCCATAAAGCGTAGAGTATCAATCGAGGCGAGAATGCTTCATTGAGTTGATGTCTTGATTGTCGTCGTGTTTCGGTGCTGGAACTCGGAGTTGTTGAAGCCGAGTGTGCTGTGGTGCATATAGTTTCCAACATAGATCGATCTGACTCGGCTCAACCCGCAGCTCTTCTTCAAGTCTCAAACACTAGTATCACACCACCTTCGCCGTTAAGAGGCATACCTCATTGTGCGATGGTGCTCTCACAGTCTCCACTGACTCACACCATCCACGTCAACAGATCTCGTCCCTAATCATCGACTCCAGAGATCCTACGACCTCTCTGGATAATCCTCTCATCCTGCACTCCATCAATTCGAGGAAATACAAAATTAAGCATGTAGAAATACATGATGTACCAAGCGACAAATCCTAAAATTGCACCCAAGCCAAAACCAAAGGCTAGCATTGGAACCTCTGAGGGTGTGAATCCCTCTCGGCTTATAGCAGACTCCGTGTGTAAATTGGCAGCCATTTCTACTTGTAATTATTTATATAGTTGAAAGGGCGAGGACTGTTTGATTTCGAGATTTGGATAGATGGGTAGTGGTTGAACGTTTTTTGGTGAACTATTTGTGCGTGCGTGAGTGCTTGACAAGGTGTTAGCGCAAAGTTGCTGTTTAACATAAATCGTAATGTAGAGTGGGGCACTTGAATAGAGTGAATGGCGAGAGATGACTGACTTTGTGGTGCGAATCCTTGGCCAAATATATCGATCACTAAAGTATCTAGAATGCACATTGTCTAGAAACCAGCAAGGGGGAAGATTGATTCTTTGGCCATTTCTTGAAGCTATCGGAGCAAGTCAGTGTCTGGTTGACCAAAAAGGTTGAAGAAAGTATCAGGAAATAGCAGCAGAGACGGAGTATCGTCGGAAAATTTGTGCGACCATTGTGCGACCAAAAGGAATAGACGAGTGTCAAATGAACGAGAAGGCTCAGAAGAATGAAGTGTGATTAGAGTGAAGGTGTGCTCTTGATGTATGCATTGCTTGCCTCACTAAAAAAAAAGAGGACATTGAGTCTTGATTATGGTATCTTATCATACAGGACATAAAAGACACTCCCTACTCCCAACCAGTAACGCCAGTACTAACCTATGTCATATATAATTCATACATTACTTAGCCATCCATTTTGACATCCTCCCCTACATCAGGGGTTTTGCCCATATTTTTAAGTAGATAACTTCGTTTAAAGTACTCATTGGGGTGTACAATGGTTTCTAATTGTGCTGCACCCCATGTACCATCATCTTTTACTTTCTTAATCTCCTGCTTATGTGCGTACTCGAAGACTCTGGACATTATCTGTTAGCAGCTGTCAGAGGAGCATTTCTTGCATTACATACCTATTGCAAGCAAGATGGAACTTCTGCTTCTCTTTATCTTCTTTTACTCCTCTCAAAACCTCATGGTCGTTCACGCCCACGGCGCGCAATAATGAAGTTAGGTTGTCCACACTAAAATGTCTATAAGGACAACCGTGTGATTCTCCTGGTCCCGGAGGATGCTCCGTCAATATCTTCTGACAACTAAACGGAGAGTACCCATTGCCTCTGCGATTCGAATCTCCTCCCACGTCACCATACTAGTGACGAACATTGTATCTGTATTCTTTATTGAAGACATCATCTGTAATTTTACTGAAGGCGGAGCGCCAGAATACGAGACATTCTTCCAGGTTCAAGCCGATACCCTTGAGGAATAGGGTGTATTGCAGACGACCGTAATGTTTGAGATGTGCATCCCGGCGGAGGGATTTGTGGAGGTTTTGCATGCAGAGAGGGAATGAAGAGGAAAGTGCGTCGATGTTACGGGCGGATATGTCAGCTCCATCGACTGCAGTTGCTGAGCTGGAGTAATTTGCATCTGGTGTGGTGAAGTTTTGAGAAAGATGTGTAAGAATTGGTGTTAGTCGATCATCTTCATCGAGCCGAGGAAGTGCGCGAGATGTGATCTGAGTGAGCAATTAGAATAATTCGCAATAGGGAATGATAAAAATCAAACAAACCTCCAAAGCTTTATCTAGCCTACTTGTGAATTCCGCAACTACCATCGATAGTTGTTCCCTAGAATGAACATACGCCTTTCCACCTTTTAAGAATACTCTCCGACTCTCTACTAATTCCGGGACTCTCTCCCAGTCTACTTTGAACCAACTCTCTTCTTCAATTCTCATCTTATCTCTGCCGGCTGCACCCTTCAATTGCTCCCAATAATCTCTTTTCTCATCCTCACTCACCGTCTCCCAATCTAGATTAAGGCCCTCCACAAATGATTGCCGTTCTCTTAAATCGTCTGCCTGGAACCGCAAACGGAATAGCATAGACTCCACACGAGAAAATCGTCTTCGTAAGTCTTCTGTAGAAGCAAAAACAAGTCGCAGGATAAAATGACTATAATGATCCTTCTGTCTCTCGGCCTGCAGTGCGCTAGATCCAGACGAAGAAGCAGAAAGTGGTAAATATTTATCGAGAAGGGGCTTCATGTGGGCTGCTGTCTCGGCAGGGGTTCTGTTTCTGAATGAACATGCTTCGAGTTCTGCGAGAACTATTTTTTATGTTATTATATATTCGCAGGTATGACTAAGTTGCTGAAATACCTCGCAGGCGATCAATAGCCCATTGCTCAAATTGTTCCAGAGTTATATCAGCCGTAGGAGGTATTGTGTAGAAATTCAAACGGTGCGGGTAGTTGAGATCTTGGTAGGCGGGCTTTTCTGCAAATTGAGTTTTCCTATAGTCTGGCTTTTGTCTCTTGGAGAATCTGTTTGGGTCTTGACGTATCATTTTGTCGTTATTTCAAAATTGTATCCCAATGTTAAGTTAGAATGTTCCTCACTGCTATGCATGTACGGATTGAATTGGGGTAACGCGTGCTAAAGTGGAAAAGTCGCGACGCGCCAAATTTAATACAGGTAGCTTTACTGACCAAGATGGCAACTTTGTCAGCCAACCACTTAAAGTTCTTGTATTTCAATAACATGCCAACATAGTTTAAATGTTGTAGTCGTTGTACAATGTCAAGGGATCAGTTGATCCAGAACTGGGAAACATCAACTGATAGCTTTTATTTGATCAACAGCACTGATTTTAGGGAATTATTGACAAAGGGGAAAGATCAACCCAAACTACTTAGCCACTAGGTACTGTCTACTACAAATGCTCTCCACATATGATATGTGTCCGGAGAACATGGAGATTGAAAGCTCGCCTTTTTGAATAGCTGATTGCATCTCAATGGTCTTGAAATGACCCATGGATGCTTGTTATCTGACCTTGCCAGTCCACTTCTTAAAGTCATGGATCTTGTAAGCGAGAACTACAGAGGTTTTCCCCTTTCTTAATCAACTCAAGGATGCCTCATCTTGAACTCGCTTCCTCTTTTTGAAATATTCGACGATTTGAATCCAGGTCTTTTGTTCTTTTCTTGCCCTCTTTTAGCAAGATCTGAGATCTGGATGAGATGGTTGTTTTCAGTTGCCCGGCAAGTTTTGCCGCTAGCCTAATAGTCAATTGGCCATGGCAGAGAAGTGGTGTATTTACAGCAAGCCCAAGAATTATGTCAATAGGAAACTGTCTGCTATACGCCAGTATAAGTAGAGCTCGCCGTGCGCCTTCTAAACAACAGCGACCTTCCAATACTGACAAGATTCAAACCCCCGCGGATGCATGGATTGGAAATTGGGAAATCGCGCCTCCCAAAGAAGCTCAAGTAATGTTAGTTTCGAAAGTCTAAGAAAGATCTTTGAAAGAGGCGATTAAGCTGAAAGACTTAGATTTTGCTGGACCGTTAGACCTAAAATGATATATTCAAAAAAGCAGTGTCGATAAAGCTGCGGCAGCCAGTTGGTGGATGAGGTGCAGCTTCCAGGTTCATCATTGACAGTTCAATCCAGCTCACGATCGCTCTTTCCTCTAATATTCAACCATTAATTAAAATCATTACACCTCTTTTTCCTTTCTCTTTCTCGTTGCCTCACAAACCCGCACATTTGGATACTGATATTTCTCAATCCTGCGCATTGTTACACTATCACAAATCTACAACTAGACATTGCATTATCAATTCAATTTACAGAGGCATACCTAAATATATCGCATATTGGCTGCAAGGCCTTTACACGCATCGTTCCAAACAATAAACAAAGACAACATGGCTATTCGATTTTTACAAGATCCAATAGGAATGGCTCCGGAGTTCGTTAGATCTACTATCGTGGCAAGTCACGAGCTTGTGCAAAACACTTTGACAACATCGATTTCTACGAGTACGAGGAGTAGTTGGCTCGCCTTACCAGCCATAACCACGAAAACTTCTACCTTAGCACCTATTCAGACACTCGTAACCTCTTTATTGTACAGAGAACCGTCGAACATTCAACTGGCCGTCGCAAACCCGACACCTACAAACGTTCAAAGCGAACCATCTACGAATGTACATTCGAATTTTCCACAGTTCGGACGACTCGCAGTCACTCCATATCAGCTTATGTATATAATAGCAGTATGCGTGTGCTTTATGATTCTAATGAGTTTCTGTTGTTGCACGGATGACATTGGGCGCTATATAAAATCCAACCGTCGCACCAATCCTGGCGCAACAATGCAAGCAGCTCCTGTGTGGCCAGGAGCTCTGCGATTTGTGGATGGAGCTGACGATCGAAGCAGGAGCAACAGAACTTCCCGAAGTCATTCTGCTATCAGCGATTCTACTGTTAGATCTCTTATGCCTCAAGCTGCGGAAAGGGTTGATTCGCCTGCTACTTCTACCATACCTATGAATACTTTTACTAAAATAACCATCAAAAAATGTGAAGAAGGTCATGAATCTATCGTTCTTGATGAGATTGAACTACGGGATCTTGCCTCCGCACCCTCGTGCTATAACTTTTCAAATGGCGATTCTGATTTCACTCATAAATACCTTACCGATAACCCTGAGGCTGATGCTCACAGTCGAAGAAAAGTCAGCTTGCGTGGTGGCTCTGGTGCAGAAGACAATCTATTGCGTACCGGAGCCATCACTAGTTTCAAGCAAACTGAGGAGAGATGGAAGCCAACGTGGTCTGCCACAAAATCTCTATTCAGCTCCCGACGCAGAGGATCAGAACCTATTCCAGAACAAAATGCTTCACGTTTCGTGTCAAATGGCTCTACTACTTCTGGTAACAACCACTATTCATCACCACAAAATGGCGATCGGTTTCTTCAAAAATCATCTACAACTACATCTAAACGTGCATCAAGACAAGAAAATACTTCTGGTACGATTTTCTCCTTCCCTATGAGTGAAGGAAGTGATTCGGAGATTCCACGTTTTCCCACCCTCAACCGAATCAAACGAAAACTCAGACCACTTATCCATTCAGTATCCAAACAATCCTTGAGAGAAAAGTTTTCATTAGGAGATCACAGTGCAGAGCACAGCACCGAAGAGGCAAACTCAGAGGAAATCCCATATAGTAGCACAGTTCGAAAGGCACTTCGAAGAGCTCGCAGCTCAGCTTCAATTCCATTTGGTCTTTTTAAACTACCTGAGCCGGCAAGAAACGATCCAGAGCCTTCTGTCGCGGGACCTGTTTCTATTATTTCTAGCCCTAACGATGCCCGATCTGTGGATTCTGATACCGCATCTGAAAATACTCTGAGAGCTAGGTCTCCAGTTAGTACTTTGCTTAGAGTCAGAACCGATAGAAGATCTGGTTCTGGGCACCGAAGCAGGAGTTTGCAAAAGATGGTCAAGTCCAGTGTGGCTGATGATATTGATGTTGCTTCTTCACTGGCCTTTTCAAATGCTCGCAAAATTGAGGGGAGATGTGGATCTGGATCTGACTATGAAATCAGGGGCCCGGATAAAGCTGTTGTGGCTATGGGTCATCTCGAAAGCGTAGCTAGTGAGATTGATTCTGGTTCTGTGTTGACATGTTCAAACTCTGGAAGAGAGAGGGAGAGACCAGGATCTTTCAAAGAGACCTCTGCAGATGGAGGAGAGAAGAAGGATGATGATGATGATGAGACTGAGGATGAAAATAAGGGCCAGGTCTTCAACGCAGAAATTGCTGAAAAACTAGGCTCGATTTACGTTGCATGTAGATCGGTTCATAGCAGTCAAGGGGAGGACAATGATGGGGCTGTTGAGATCGAACAAGAAAGTTCCGACGAACCATCCTCATGTCCGAATCCTACTTCTGTCGGTAATGTAGATAAAATTCGTAAGCGCGGTCAAACGGCAATGGCAAATCATTTCCATGCGAGATCGAGAAGAGTTGGAACGGATAGTACGGAAAGTTCAGGGAGTTTGGTGACTGGAAATAGGAGGAAATTGAAGGGGAGATTGGGTTTATTGATGATTAGAGGGGCTAGGGGCGGCGAAGGTGGGGAAGTAGGTGATAGGCGGAGTGGAAAGGTGGAGCTGGTTCCGATGAATTTTGGGGGGGATTATTAAAAAGGTGAAGGTGGGATTTATGCATATGTCTGCAGGGGGCGAGAAGGAGAGGAGAGAAGCAGTAAGAATAAGAAAATTTGGAATATTAATTAGCGATGGTTTGTTTAGTATGGATATCGTACGGGATTCAAGGAAAGTGGGAATGCTAGAGCATGATTAGACTCACTACCAATCATGAAGGAAGACAAAAGACTGGAACATAATTATAGACTTCTAATTATAATCACTTCTTCCATTCAAGCAATTCGTTTCAAGGTCGACTTGATTTCTAGTAAATCTAAAAATAAATTTCGACAGTCGAACGAATTCCGCACAACATCCAAATGACTTTCAATTCGCGTGCTATGTCCGAAATCGCACTAACGGTGGTGTGATATGCGTGGTCGTTGGGATCATATTATTCAATTTCTACTGAGAGGAAGTCTTTGATTGGTTTCAATATATTGAACATATATCGCTTCTGGATGATGAAGATATGAAGATATCCAACGTGTTGTTTGGATTTATCCAGGATATGAAGGAAGGCAGGGGAAGCTAGATGTGTGTCTATTATTGATGCTTTAAGATTATCTCTAGGACTGGAGGAGTAATTAGCTTAATGATATCGAATAACGATCAAGATAATTGATTGATTGCCCATACAAGTTCCCTAGATATTCAAGTTAAAAAATTTATGGGTCCAAAGCTTAGCCGAGGGGTATATACTAGGATGCTCATAAACTTAGTGTTTTCTTTGGAGTATTCTTGTTGTTTTTAGGAAGATACTGGATTGTGTGTGATACTCTATGTTCTTTGGGTTTGGCTTTGGCTTAAAGCGTGCGTATCGTAATTCAATGTTCAGCTTCCTTCGTGGGAAGAAAATTGGAGGTTATTCTTTCTTGATCGGGGGATTCTGTAAAAAGTGCTAGGTGATATATATATATATAGAGAGAGAGAGAGAGAGAGAGAGATTAAGAACTTTACCCCGCTCCTCCTTCTCGTATCTTATCCGTTTCGAATTTTGTTTTCGTTCCATTTGAAATCTTTCACAGTTCTCATATTTCTCATCAAATGTTTCTATTGCCTTAATCGAGTTCCAGAATACTCTTTGATCGTGTATCCCATGTTATCAAAGACTTCAAAATTCAAAATTCAAAATTCAAAATTCAAAATTCAAAATTCAAAATTCAAAATTCAAAATTCAAAATTCAAAATTCAAGGTCAAGGAATGGATTCTGAATATATGGTGTGGTAACATCAAGAATTTTTTCTCCTCAATCTCAGGGCCATGGCAATGGAACAGATATTAATGCGTTTGCGAGTGAATACCGTCTATCTCTTCGAGGTGTTGCACCCAGGTGGATCTTTCGAATGCTATTCTATCTATTAACTAGGTACTCTTTCGGATCTTGAAGATCATGACATCGTGCATCCATACCTCTTAGGTTCTCCTATCAATCGCAGAGTGATACACCTATAAAAATAACACGTGAACATGGTCGCCGCACGCATCGTCGCAAATTCGCGACCTTCATTCAAGTCATTCACTATCACCGAATGCTTCAAATTCCAAACTTCACTCTCGTCTGATGTACCACTCGTTTCCCACCAAAATATATTCCACAGGTCGCAAGCTTGTTGATCTCGAAAATAAACAAGCGAATATCTCACTTTCAACCACCTCGCCAAACAGAACAAACTCGAGGCAAACAATGCAAACATCTCTTACCGTACCGACTTCGCCTATTTATAATTGAATAAGTCGCAAGCAACAAAATTGCGAGGTTGCTGTATGGCGTAGTGGTAATATCACTGCGGCTTAATCGCACATCCGTTGGTGTTGGCATGCGGGATTTATCTCTCCTTCACCGCGCGTGTCCATGCGGACGTGAAGCCCCTCTTGAGCGATCTAACATACTTGATTAATCTTGAGACGGTGTGGTCATGCTTTCTTAGTTTCGCTTCTGTAGAATAAGATCTCGAAGTCGAACAGCGCTTGTGGAAGAAACTCTGGGTTTACAGAGTACTTATTCGATGGTTTCGGCCATTGAATGCTCTCGGGGTTTCTCAACTTGAGTCGGATATTACCCGATTCTTGTATCTCTTTTTTTGTGTGGAACTTTGATTTTTGATTTGATCTTGGGGAATCAGTGCGCATGCACCAATAATGATGGTCGATCAAATCAAACTTAAATAGTACAACTGGTGACAGCATGTCTTCAAAGCTCAACAGTTTCTATACTGACTGAAAGATATGGGAATTATCTGGGCACTGATTTTATCATCGCCTTTCAGATTATTGCCTCCCGAGCTTCATTCATCCTTTTTACTCTTCGGGGTTTCAAAATCTCTTGGATTGTCGCCAAATATATACGTGGCATTGAATTGACTGTCATCATTTTGGTCTTCATTATCCAGACATTCCATGAACATTGCGTTTCGATCTTGGAATATATTAAAATAATCCCATTGTCGTTGATTTCTAGTCCATTTGGCGGTCAATGCACCAGCGCTCCCTTCTTCGGAGAATGATTTTAGGGGTTTCAGGTGACTTCTTTCACTATCAGGCCCAATGAAAGGTTCAAGGGGATTAGCTCCATGTGTTAGGTGATAATTCTCGCCATTATTCTTCAATAGAGTCAGGTCCTTCGGTGATGAATTTGGGGTGCCTGTCCTAGTAGCAATCCGAGTTGCCAGAGTTAATGAACCTTCACTACTTTTGGCGCCATTGGCACATCGTTTGCCCTCCAGTGGAGGCCGCGATGAGAGACATGTATTAGTGATGACAGCTACAGTAAATGTTTCTTCTGTGTCTTGCAGTATGACACCCCATCTGTAAGTATCTCGAGAGAATTCAGCAATATACAGGCTGTCTTGAATATGAGTCAAAGCGAGAAGCTTGCCTCCACTATCAACTCCAGTAAATCTGAGAGTATCGAGACAAGATAAAATAGCTTTCTTGATATCTTTCCGCAGTTTTGGTTCATTTCTCTCGCAGAACGTCACAAATCTTTCGGCATCCTTATCCCTCACTAGTTTCTCGACGATAAATCTGATAGTGTCGGTTTCCCACGGAAAAGATATGAGAATATCTTTGAGGGGAGAAATAAATAACATGTCAACCAATGAGATACGTCTTGCATTCCCAGTACAAGCAGGAATCTCCAATCCGTAAAGTCCAAGAAGACTTCTGATGTTGCTATGCACCAATTCATGAATCTGAGTTTGTTTCCTTAATGATAACTCTGTGTCGTTCCAGATCCCATCAAGCATAAGCTTATCATCCGCATTGAAGGGTAGCTTCCTCCTATTACCCGTCTTCCAAGGCAGGTTCATAGGTTCCTTGGTAAACCGAATTGCCAAAGATTTTCGTGCAAAATTTTTGTCTCTTTTTATGCCACACATTGCGTTCTCTTCGAGTAGAGGGAAAGTCCAATATACATTACAGCTATTGTGACCTCGGCGTCTTATATTCGTTGTATTTTTACTCCCGTTATTTATTAATGCTGAAGTTGTACCTCGCGTGGGCTCGGATTTATGGCTATATGTGGGTCTCGGAAATGAATTTTTGGCAGATGGTGTTGAATTGTATCGATTACCGCGTGATTTCCATGCAAAATAATATATCGCAGATAAGACCAACAAACAAAGCGCATGGCCCAGTAGCGCATATGTCCAAACATGACTACTGTTATAGGCGTTGGACTCCGTGGACCCTACTAGTGTTCCACCTAATGTTCGACGAACAAGAGTATCGTCTGTGGGATCGTATTGGAAGAAAGGAGGAGGGGGAAGGGCTTGACCAGCTGCTTTCCTACATTAACAGTCGCTCGTTGTGCCTCCTGAAGATGTATTAGCACAGATACACCTCATCTGTGAGATGAGTGAAGGTGACATACCTCATCTGCCTGACAATGTTCGATATAGTCCTTAGTAGCAGTCCAAATTGCCAGTTTTATAGTAAAATATGAAACGATGGTACCAATAGCGAAAGCAACGGCTGCAATAATAGTCGCAACAGCCCCGCAGTCCCAGCAACCAAGAAATTTCATACATTTAACAATGGGATTGGTATTTGAGACGGGTGCATGCTGTTGACAGAAGACGTTGGCTGTGCATCCGCATGGTGGAGCGGATTGATATACTATCGATTGCGGAGGTGATAGCTGACCCTGGATTTGTACACTTTGCTGCCCAAGATTAATGGGTCTTTGGTTTTAATAATCGTGTTGGTATGGCTACTACCTATAGTGTTACTCAAAGTCACAGGTGTTTGCGGTTGTGGTTGTCCTTGTGGTATAGAAGCAACTGTAAGATTTCCAACACCCAGACTTGCGGCCGGAGGTCTCGAGTTTGGCTTCACAGCTGCAGAGGTTTTTGGGACACTATTTCCAAGGTTGTTCATTGGAATGACTGCGGAAGACACTTGTGCCATATTGGAGACGTATCTGACGAGGACTGGAGTGGATGTATATATTTGATGCTAGAAGTTCATAATGATGGAGCCCAAAATGTAAAGTTATGATTGTATCTATCTATATGGTAAGGAGTAATCTTGGAAAGGAAGGAAAAGAAAGGGAAAAATATTTGGAATGAAATCCTGATTGTCGAAGATGCGCAGCTCAACTCAGCCTCACTGCTATCCATGTGCGGGGTGTATGCACATACACATGCACGTGATCTTTACATGATGTGCTTATATGCTTACAGTTTACATGGGTATTGATCTAGAACTGTGGCTTTGTGGTTGGGCATGCCTAGGTATCTCGTCGTTATATTTACTTGGATATAATTCTAAGAACAAACTTCAGGGCAATCCAGCTATCCGACAGTACCATTAATATTTGGAGCTCTACTCATATTTGGAACCTCTAGTCGGTTGGGCACAGGCTGTTATCGCGTGCTCCTGTCTGATATCCCTATTAAGACCACAAGCAGGTTTCCAAAGAATCCTTTAATGATGAGATTGACTCCAGGGCGTATCTTAGAATTAATTGGAAACTCTTAAGTAGTCATGTTGAGAAAATTGGTATTACTCCTGTACTTCTGAACCACTCAGTCCGGCTATCAAATCTGTTGTTATGCAATTGGTATACATCAATGTCAACACCCACGAATCAGAAGTTCTTCCTACCATCATCATTCATTCATTATACCAAATTGATAAACTATTCTCTCCCTCTCACCCTGCTTACTCTCCGATCTTCTTCTCAAACTTCTCCTTTCTCTAACTCCCCCATTCCTTCCTCGCTCCAAACACCAAGTTCGACCCATCATGCACAGTAGAAAACTGATCCTTCAACTGAGACTCCATCTCCTTCCCTCCCCTTACTCTATCCCATCCTTCCCTCCCTATACCCCAACAATCTTCAAATGCCTCAGTCTCTCAAAATCAAAGTACCATAACGTCCTAGCGATCGCAAGACTTAACTTCGCATACGCCGTTGCTTTTCCCGCGCATCCGCGCGGACCGAGAGAGAAGAACGTAAATACCCCCTGCATGCCTTTTCTCGCCGCATATTCTTCTCCATTGGGAGATCCGGAAGACGACTCGATCCAGCGCTCAGGCTTAGACACATTGGGATTGGAAAGTAAACAGGATTGTGATGTAGACTGTGAATATTGTCTCTGAGCTGTGTTCCAGGTAGAGGGTTACTTCCACTACATCAGTCAGGCACCCTTGATTGCACATAGGCTCTTTACCACGGTATATGCAATAATTCACCTCATCTCAATTTCCCGGAAAATCACTTGTTATTCTAGAAAACAATATTGCATGACCACCATAAATATTCCCGACTCACATCGTAAGAAAATGATAGAACTAACGAAATAAGACATTGCCCTCAAGTAGGATGACAATACCTTCGTAGATGATGAATCACAGCTAAAGTTCTTCAACTAATTAAAAGCTTTTATCGTTAATAACAATGAACCATTGAATCTTTCTAGAGTTCCTATTGAATTTCCAACTAAGATAACGCTGTCTAGGATGTTTTCTTCTCCTATAATCTTCAAGTCTGCTTAAACTTTATTCACGTAATCACACAATTGGGATACATTTTCTGTAGAAGAAATTGATTAGAAGATTGAGCAGCCTCTAATTCTCTAAACGCCCGCGTCTGATAGCTAGGCGTAGCTCATTGCATCTATAAATTGATATCAAACACGCCGGAAGCTTTATTACCATGCAGCAAATAGGTTTTCACACTCCTGCTCATCTATGACAATTGATCTAGTATAAAATTTCTTAATTAATTCCCTTGAGACTCGAGAAGTCGAGGTAAATACTAGACAGAATTGTACAGTAGCAATCTAGAATGTTGTTCCGAGGCATCGAACACATAGAAATCTCACTCTACTGCTTGGACTCAGTTTTAGAAGTTAATCAACATAGTTGGACCAAATGAGAACGAAGCACAAAAAGATCACTCGATAATTATCTATTCTGCTTTATAAGAATCACAACACGCGTTTAAACCCCCTCCCGCCCCCCAAAAAGCAAATGCGGACACAGCAGAAATTCCGCCTCCCTTCCCCATGCACCTAAAATACACCATTTCTACCTCCTGCTATTCATAATCGCACTTTAGCCCGCCACTCGGCGTCGCTATAAACTATAGTGTATTAATAAGCTATAGCTATACTTGCAGCAAGCCCATTAGCATGACATGCTTCTGAAGAAGAGTGTAAAAGAAATTGCGACTGGTGCATCAAATGTCGAGCGCGGCATTGAGTATGGAGTAAAAGAAGACAAGTAATCGTGTTTAGTATGAATACCACAAGGTGTCATGGCTATGTGGGACGAACAGCTCATGGTGATACAAGTATTGATCGTCTATGTAAGGATGAGAGACAACTGTTCGTGATTCTGAAAAGTAAAGGCGTGAGATGGACTACTTCTCAATGGGGTTCGATTGTGAGCCATTCACCAATAGTATCGATAATTAGAACCATAAGCCATAAGCCCACCTAGTCAGCACGACACATGAAACGTACACCCTTCACATCCGGTATCAAACATACCACCCACTAGCGTAACCCAAAACAGTCCTTCTCCATTTCCAGCCACCTGCAACAGAAACCCTACGAAGATCATAGCATCAATCACACACTCGTTTTTTACATATTTCTCTCTAAGCGATATCGGTAGATTAAATGGCATGATGCCAAGAATTCACATTGATCATTTGATGCATGTCAAGTTCCCGAGTATCAGATCGGGCATTGGGAGAGTTGCATTGCGTATGCATGGGAAAGAGGTGACTTGGTGTGTTTGTTCCTTGATTGAAGCGAACGAGTGTACCTCATCATGCACTCCATGTGAGAATTTATCCCGAAGATAGTAAATAAGAAAAATGGAATGGGAACACATAGGTAAGCAACAATATGCAAGAAAGTAAAGTGCCTTCTCACTCGAGTGGTTGTACAAAATGTCATCCATTTTTAATCCTATGGTGTAGCGGTTGGTTAATTTTAAGGATACAACGAGTTGTTATATAATGCAAAAGCAAAAGAAGATTCCTTCTACCTCAATTGTATGCCCTCGCCGAGACACGTAGATAGATAAGCAACAATGTACAATACAAGCCAACTACTAGCCTTCTCACTCGAGTGACCATCCGAACACGTGATTCGATCCCCTCAAAATTGAAACCCAATCTTAAGTAGCGGGTAAACGAACCCAACTCGAGTTCATCCTCCGAGTACATCGTACTTGAGATTTGAAGACGTTTATGGCGGTAGCTCAATTATATAACGAGTCATCGGATTGAATGATAGGAAAGGGTTAGATCATGCAGAGATTTACCAATAGAGGAAGATCATCAAAGTTTAGCTTTAAAAACTCTGTTTTTTGATCCCCACTTTCAATCAATTAATCACTGTTTCAACCACGTTATGATCCTTATGATAACATGGGTCATGATGGGTGAATGAACCAGCGATAGAGATTTGACAGATAACATCGACGTGAATACAGTAGGTAGGTATACTCGAGTATTTATGCCGAACTTCATCATGGTGATAAAATGGAAGAAAAGAAAAAGAAGCAATCTCGACTTCTTTCATGCCCAAGCATTCGACACATCGAACCATTGTTATCTTTCATATATCTTCAAAACCTATCTTGAAATGAATATCATATCATTCATCACATTTATCAAAACATACCATCGTTGGAAGAAAAATCTCGTCATATTCCTCGACCTTCATTCATCCTAATATTAGCCAAAGAAAATCGATTGATTTTGAGGAGCATGAACCAAACAAATCGATGCCCACCCACCCATTATCGGGATATGATTGAAGAATAAGCCTTGTAAGTGCCGAAGCGATAGTCTTGGACTGAATTGCATATATGTGGTGCATTGTTGAACAGGGAAGCCCCTCTATGGAGGGATCAATCATAAGTTATACTTTGTACTTTGTACATACACAGTATGTGTTTCCGAGGGGGGTATTCAATGCGTATAATGCGTGTGATATGTATGATATGTATCATTACAGAGCAGAGTAGACGGAAGCATACTCGTGGGATTGGACTTGGACTTGGACTTGGACTTGAGAGTTTGTGAATCAAAATCTGGGTAGGAATGGTAGAAAGAGAAGGAGAAAGAGAAAGAGAAAGATGTGAGATGTGTGTTGTTTGATACTGGATGGGAAGGAAGACAGCTTCCTGAATGCCCAGGACCCAGGTGTACTCTGTAATTGATGATCGACATTGAATATGCAAGTTCATGGTATGGGAATTTGGATAAAATGGTAAAAGAGACTTGAAGGAAGACCTAGAGGATGTTGAAGAAATATTTGATTCGTAGGATTTTAATGGAGTACTCGCGAGTCGCAATTGAAGTTGTATGGATGGGGATGTGAAGCACGAGGTCGAGGTGGGGGCGGATATATTTTCCCTCGGTCTACTCCGTATTCGTACCTACTAGGTAGCTCTACCTAGGTAGGTAGTAGGTACCCAGTCAGGATTATTATTTACACCTCTCTTTTTCTTTTTCTTCCTCTTCCTCTTCCTCTTTCTCTCTTTTTTTCGCCCCCTCCTTCACTTAAAACAGAGAATTTCAACTACGGATGAACTTCGGAAATGGATCCAAAGCAAAACGGTTTCGGTAGTAATCAACTAAATTATGTAGTACTCCGATTAAAAAAAAAACTTTATTAAAGAATGATCGTTTGACTTGACTCTTGACTACTTCGATTTGCATAATACTGACTAGGTGTAGGTAAACGCTGTGTGTAAATGCATTAACCAGGAGAACAGTGATGGGTCCTGGAGATATATGTCTATTGATGTCTTGTGCTCGTATTTTGATCTGCATACAACATATTTTTCTCCATTCATTCTTTGGTATCATTATCATGAAGAGGTTTGAGATCAATCAATACGCACTAGACTCAAGGTGAAAGTTTAAACCAAGAAAAGGGGACTTTGGGCGGCTCAGGGCGGGACGGTATACCGGGACGTAGGACGTACCTGATTCAACAACGGTTGGCTGGCGGGAAGTTGGAAGTTGGAAGTTAGAACCTCAATGATATGAGAACAGAAGACAAAGTCGGTAGATGAAATTTCGGTCTTAGATACCACGAAGCACTAATTTGGGAGATCTTAATCTAGGATTCTACGTAGCTACTGCCTACTACCTAGGTATGTACCAATGAGTTTGAATGAAGAAATCGATACAGATGAATGGTGATCTTTAATAGTTTGAAGTCGGGGTTCTGCATTGATGGATGGGTTACATTGTGGTTACATTGTGGTTACATTGATTGCCCTGAGTAAGTGGTATGAATACTACCCACCTACCTATAGGAATGGAATGAGTCCCTTACCTGGATTTCTTCAATATCTCAATCCAACAAACAGTTGGTCTCATCTCATCCCATCTCGTTCCATCTCATCCCATCCCATATAACAATAGTATTTAGCCAATTATCTCCAAACTCATCCAATCAACAGCCCTCACTCAATACTCCTCTCATATCAAACAATGAACAATACGAAAGACACATCCAAAACAAGCAATGCCATAAGGCTTAAGGCATGAAATATCTACGAAATCGAAATCGAAATCGAAATCGAAATCGAATCGAACTCGAAATCTATGAAGAAAAAGTCTTGTTCTATATTATCCCTATTTAATGCAAATAATCTCATGTATTCTCATTGGAGAAAATGAACGAATAGTTGATTCAATTTTGATATCGACTTCGGAATTTTAGTCATCATTTTCAAGTCCATAACATAGCTAAGTCTGTCTATGGATCTCATTCGTTGGCTCTTAAATTCTTCTTCAATTCTAAAACGACGCAAATTTATTTTATTGGGTACACACCTCTGTACTTTGTAGACTTCACTCCAAACTTCATTCCAAACTTCACTCCAAACTTCAACCCAGACCTCACCTTTCTGTAGTCTGTGTGGAGTGAAGTGGTGTGTAAGGATTAAAATCTCGCTCGTCTAAAGAAGCAAAAAAAAAAAAAAAAAGCCTGAGCACAAGGCACAAGGAACACACCTACCACCTACCACTACAACTACAACTACCACTATTACCACTACTACCACCTTAAAACTCATGATTATTATTACTTCCTTATAAACTCGTCCACCAAATCACTTTCTCACTCAAACACGCATCATTCAAGTCGATCACTCTTTCAACTTCTTGAATGGTTTCAATATACAATTTTATACCTTTTGATCAATTTATGCCTGATCTAAGGTTGATTTATTCTTTATTTGTTTTGAAATCTTTTGGAGGAATCTAGGAACATTTCCGAAGCTCCCATTCAAGCTGGCTCGGAATATTCATCTGGGTCAGCACTCCACCCGGTCGTCGCATGCCTCGTCCTCTATCCAACTCGAAGCGACAGCAAGGCGCTGCCAATGTACGCGATACTCGACACGATAATGGTCTTGTAGGTCCAGGGAAGAGGGTGCCTAGGCAAAAGAGTAATGGACATATGAACGGACATGCGAACTCCTCCGATTCTATCCCATCAACACCACCACCTTCGACCCCACCACCTACAAATGGACACGCGAAATTACCTGGAAATGATGACAACACATCGGAACATAAGTTGGGGGGAGATGTGGCAAGGAGGACTTCAGTTGGTGGTCACTCAGATTCTTCTCAAGATGGTTACAACATCCCCACGATTTCTTTCCCACAAGAAAACCATCGTCATATCAATGTCAATTCTGCCAAGAACCCTTCAGTACATCGCGATTCCGGTCCATGGCATTTCGCGAAGACTGTTTTGACATCCTGTCCTATCTCTGATACACTGGCCATTCTTATTGTTCTTCTCCAGGTCCCACCCGCTTTCTTGACGATCATCCAATTACTGTTTGCCACTTTGACATTCGTCCCCCCGTCCACATCTGCTACATCCGGAATAAGCTTTATCGATATGTTTGAAGGAACTACTGGTACGCCATCATTGGCAACGATTTTGGTGGTTGACGTGCTGTTTCTCTTAACTTGGGTATTTTTGTATGGTCCTTTGCAGGAGTTCATCTTACAATTTGCACAATCGGTGATCGCATTGACTTTGGGAGGAGGTCTCAGTGGAAAAGAAGCTGGTATGAGGAACGTAGTTCTCTGCTTTGGTTACATTGGGGTCTCGCATTATGCCTCGATCAGCAACATTAAATCTGTCGGACTTCGTACACTACTTTCATCCCCACGAAACTTTTTAGGATCATTCGACCTCGACGATCCTCTCGAATCGATACCAATCCCCATACCGAATTGGAAAGACCGAATACCGATTTGGGTTCGAAATATTCTTGCAGTTCACATTCTTGCACAAGGAGTAGTGCGGTATATACGAGATTTATATGTTAGGAGTCAAAAACGCGATCATGCAGCATCTACCCTGGGGGATCCTGAAGCAGCGAAAGGATCAGCAGATGGAGCCAATGATTCTTCCACTACAAACCCACAAACACCAGATAACGAAGCTACAAATTCATTACATGCTAGTCATACAGCCATTACAACCAGGAAAAAGAGAAAACAAAGCGCACAAGTCCGCATACAGCAACCTTTATGGGCAGCTTTAGCAAGTACAAAAATCGTCATGGTCAAAGAGTACGAGACGTCACACGCAGCTGCGGAATCGGCGGGTACAAATGCAACAGATGCTAGTAACCTTGGAAATGCACCTTTTAGTACCGAGCCGGATCGAATTTGGATTACCAATGTTGGGTCTGATGCTGTTTTATTTAGTACCAGTTACTTTCCCAAATTCACAATTCCCGATGAGAATCAAGATGATACGGAGGGGTCAATTGTGAACTCGAGAATGCCCATTTTTGTTAGGGTCAATCAAGCACATTGGCAACCTACGAGGATGGAAGCTAGTATTAACCCTAGCTTACCCGCTGGGAAAAACGCGTGCTGGGATGGAGAAATATTTGGGCTTGCGCCTTCTAGCAGTTATGAGATTGAATTTTTCAATGTCGTTAACCACAAAGTCATTTTTTGCACCAGCGTCAAAACGCTTAATACACCATCGGATACTGCAGCTGCAACTTCCCTTTCACCTCTCCCTCCTCAAGTATCAGGACGACCAGGATCACCCAGTTCCACTATTCAACAATCAATCCGAGCATCCAAAACTAAACTGGAAGAAGAACGTAGCCGTCAGAAACGCGAACGTAAAGATCAACGCACAAAAATCCAGACACTTCGTAGAGAAATTGATAAGCTCTCACACATCATAGCCACATCAGGTGGCAATGATGAAAAACAACGTCAAAAAATTCAACAAGCCACCCTTCAGATTAGACAAGCAGAAGAAGCCATTACTTCCATTCAAGCTGATATAGAAATTGCCGATCGATTACCTTCAGCATCAAAGGATTCCGAGTATATATCAGCAAAGCAAAAGTATCGAACACAAAAAGACCTCTATGAGAAAGCTAAATCGGACTTCATTACGAAAAAGAAGGAGAATGAAAAGCCAATCGCAGCTTTGAGTGCTGAACTTCTCAACAAAGAACGTCAATCCGAAAAATTGGAAGCCAGATCTATTAAACTTACTCATCAAGCAGATGATCTCCGTGAAGCTAACACCAAAGGGTTGAATGAAGTTCAACGGAAGGAAAAGCAACGGAAGGATAAAGATGATGAAAGAAAGATGGTTCAGGCTAATTGGGATAAGTATAACGTGGAGGCGCAAATGCAACTCCAACGATATACCGATGATCTCACCATGCTTTACCCTTACATCGATCAATACACTATGGCATTACAACAGCAGCACCAACAAGAAACGAATCAATTATACGCCAATTCCCCGTGGACAACAGCAGGTGAAAGTTCAATGTCCGCATTTCCCGCATACGCTCCAATCTCGAATATGGCACCGGGTATGCCTCAAATGGGTGGCTTAATGACAATGTCACAAACCACAAGGCAAAGAGGTAGAAGCTCGAGTATGTTAAGTAACGAGAGTGGATTTACCCAAGGTCCGGATTCAGATGAAGAACATACTCCTTTTTATGGACCACATTTTCAATCACAATCCCATCCTCACTATTCTCCATACAATACCAATCAATCACCGAGTCCATTCGCTCCCGCGTTCCGAAATACATCAACATCGATCTCTCAATTTCAACAGAATGAATCATTGAATTGGCCACCAACTCGCAAGGGTAGTGGATCAGGTGATGTAGATGCATCTGGGAGTAGAAGTGGAAGTGAGAGAGATAGTACTGGGGATCCAAAAAGCCCATTGAATGAAAAGAGTCAGTTGCCGTTGCCTATTGGAGCGGGATCAGGCTTTGGAATTGGAAGTGCGGGATCCAGGGGTTTGAGAGGGGTTTGGGATAATTGATTCGATTGATGCCGGTGAAATTTTGCGCTGTGCTGGTGTTGTGTTCTAGTGTTGAGGGAAGCGAAATAAGTTAAATTGGAATAAACAGCTCGGAGATTACATCGATGGGCTGGCTGACTAGTTTGATGATTATGCGGCATGGCTAGAATCTCAATTGGTGTGTGAAGTGGCGGTAGTTAGGCTAACTGGTCAAAACTGGTGGTGTTAGAAGCGATATTGGCATATCAGTAAAATTGAAGCTTGCAAGTTTATTTTCTCTATATTTTGATTTGACTTGCATGATGATTTATGAGTGTGATATGTGAATGTAATGTGTGATTCGACATATAGTAGTTCTCTAAAGAAAAGTGGGGGGGGTAATGGAGGGGGAAGGTACTTCTCGAATAATTCCTCGCTTGATTGCTTGCTTTTTCTTTTTGATTTGGTTCGGAAGGAAAAAGAAGTGGAAGGAGGGAGGGAGGGAGCTGGGTAAAACAAGATGCGATAAAATGAAATAAAATGTTTAGTGTATGCGTGGTGTTTGAGTGTATGGAATAGGGTGTTGTATGATATGATATGATTTACTCTATACGAAAAAATTTATGGTCGGTTGGTTAGGTATGAGTGAAAGGATGGCCTTTGATACTTTGGATTTTTTGAGGGGATGGTGAGTAGGCGAGTGAGTAGGTGTGTGAGTTCCTGGGGAAGTCTTTCAGTCTTTGGTTTCGGGAATGGTGAGATTGTTTTCGACTTTTCCTATGTTCTTCTTGGTTTTTTCTAGCGGAATCGATAGTATTTGATTATGATTTGATGATGTAATCGGATTGTTGCCATTAGGGGAATGGGGTGCGAGATAGGATGGGAGAGATGTGTGAGTGAGTAAGTGGATGATTGAGAGTAGATAGGTGGGTATAAGAGTAGTAGCTTGGTTGATTGCTTATAGAGGAGTAACTCCCTTTCATCGGTGAATATCATCATGTCGGATGTTATGGTGTGATAGATGAGATGTGAAAAGAACTTCCGGACTCAGTAACTGATAGCTGGGTAGCTATGTAGCTCTGCAGCTCTGTTAGGGAGTAAGCACGAGGAAGTTGTGGGTAGGTATGGGGTTTGTAGCTTTGGAGCTTTGATTTTGTGTGTTATGATGTGATTTGATGTTTATCTCGTAAATGGGCATTTTATTATTATATGAATTGATAAATCAATAGATCTAGCTGTGATGATGAGTTTGATTGGATGGTTGATTGTTGGATCTTTGGTGGTGGGATTGTTGTTCTGAAGGAGTGTATAGTTGTCATTTGAGAGTGTATGAGTAGGAGATTGGGATGGAATGTTAGTGGATGTGATTCCTGTATACATGTATATGCCAATATAAAGTGAATTTGAAGAAAAAGTTTGATAGAGGATAGATGTAGTATTATAGAGTAATGTTTGATTTAAAGTATGGAAATGATTTGGAGGATCTATGTATGTGTTTCTATTACATACTGCCAGGCCGTGCATACTTTCTTCTGGAAATGAGTTTAGTTCAGAATGCATCGAATTTATGAGGAATAGAGATGAGAAGAAGAATGGAATGTTGGACCATTAAACCATTAAACCGCCTTAAAGAAAATAGGAAATACGTCGAAATTGGCGTCAAGGAAAACACGATGTTGAAAAATCGAAATTATGTGGTTGTACATTCATGCGAAGATGAAGACGTAGGTGTAGGATGAGGACAAGGGTGGAAATTGTGTACGTATGAGAGCGAGTGAGATTGCTTCAGAGCTAGCGTTCATTCCTTGAACCTATCTTTGAACCGTCGAAGTTGTCGTCAATGGAAGAGGACGGTAAGATATCTATCTTTTGCTCCACTTTTGAAAGCACCACCGTGTGAGTCAGATTCGGGTTTTCGGTAATGGAAACCAGAAGCATTAGGGTGTGCCCAAGACAAACCTCTAGAGGACTCTGCATCTTTCGTATAACCTAGTTTCTTGACTCCACTTTTGAATTCTTGCTCCCGTATTTTTTCTTCTTCCTCTCTCCAAAATCTTTTCCTCTGAGCTTTTTCTTCTTCCTCTCTCCGAAATATTTTCTTCTGAGCCTTTTCCCGCCTCTGGGCAGCTTTTTCTTCTTGCTGAAGAAATTCCCTATTCTGAGCTGCCAATCTTTCCTGATCTTGAAAGATTCTTTCACGATTTCGGACCCTTTCACGCCACTCAGCAGTATCGCTCCCAGTAGCACGACGAAGACGCGAGGTAGATTCATGCAAAGCCTCGAGACTTACCTCGCCGAACTGGCCTTTCAAGGCGTCCTCTGAGAGCCAGGGGGGCCTTTCGACCCACTGAGGCTGCTTCCATTGTATTTTCTTATAGAGGACATGCGTTCGGATCGATTCCCGGTTGAAATCATCCCTTCCCTTGTCAAAAGGTTCGAACTTATTCAAAGCATCCAAAAAGCCCCCAACTCGATCAAACAAATGTGTTTGACTAATCATAAGCTTCCCTTCCCTTATTCGTTTTTCATGACGCCATACGCCACCAGCAACCCAGATAAATAAGGCATCGGCTTGAGCGGTCCAACGAAATCCGGTCATGGTAAAAATAAGGGCAATTCTGGTCTTAATGCAGTGAAGAAAGTACCGGAGTGTAAATCGTGTCGAAATCGGGTTATAAATGTTGTATCAAGGGTATCAAATGGCAGATGTTGTAGTATGTGTATGTAGAATGTGTATCTCGAGTGTGTAAATCAAATGTAAAAACAAAAGGAAAAGATAGCAGAATGGAAACTCAAACCTATTTGAGCACATTTGCTGGGGCATAATGAGTGTACGATACAGTCATTTGCAAGATCATATTCACGATCTTTCTGAGTATTTCATATGAGTGTTCGTTGAAATTTTGATAAAATGTATGAGTATGCACTAGAATCCTGATAAAATCTATGAATATACCTCAAATTGATGATGAGAATTATGAGCGTGCAAAAACTTGTTGATGAGAGGTATGAGTGTCGACTAAAACGCTGATAAATTGTGTGAATATACCTCAAATTGCTGATGATATGTATGACTGTCTACCAAAGTTTTGGTAAGAGGCATGAGTGTCCACTGGAACACTGATGAACCGTATAAGATACCATCAAACCGTTGATAAAACAAATGAGTGTGTACAGAGCTAATAACAAAAGATAAATATCCCTCCAAGCGCTCCTGATATTTGTGGGTGTATACCAAAATTACTAATAAAAACGTATGACAATGTATTGGATTACCATGAGTCTTTTTTAAATCCCCATTAAGTAATTGTTCGAAAGGATTGATGTAAGTTCACCACCATTTCTCACATAAAACTCGTGAGGGGTCTATACCAGGAAGATTTCGAATATAAGAAACCGTGGAATCAGTCATAGTGGGCGGTCCACAAATATAAACAATCGTTTGTGATTTCTCCTCCATTGTTCCTAGCGCAAGGTCGATGTCGATGTTGGATATTCTTCGATGATGGGTTTCCATGTTTGAATTCGCGTTTGTCTTGGAAAGCTCGTTAGTGTCGTGGGAGGAGCCGGTGGCAAAAAGCTGAAGATCCCATTGCTCCCTCTTCTTGAAGATTTCCTGCAAACGATCGAGAAACAATATCACTTCTTCTGTCTCTCCTTCTCTTCGCTCGTCCTCTGCTGGAATGGAAGCCGGTACCTTAGTACCGTAGAGTAATTTAACTTCAAGATTGTCGCATTTCTTTTTTTCCACATTTCCATCGATTTCATCATCTCCTTCTTTACCTTCTACCCTCTTCTCTTCCCCCCTCCTTTCATTCTCTGTCAATTCAGCATGAATACAAGAGATCATACTCATCAAAGGATTGATACCCATTCCACCTGCTATAAACACCACCCTGTTTCCATTTTCTACCCGCTCCTTCCGACGCCCTTCGCCTCCTTTCTCATCCCAACAAGAAGGAGGCCAGGTAAATGACCCTCCAATTCTAACGGCTACCTCTTTTCCAAGAATTTCTGATGAAGGCTGGAATAACCAGGCTACCTGTTCACTTATTTTTCCGCCGGAATTTAATTTCAAGATGGGCTTTTGAATTGCTAACTCGATACCTCTTTCTTTCTCCTCTTTCAAGTCATCGATTGAAGTGGAAGATTGAGAAGGAGGGATATTCACAATGCTAAACCCCCCAGGTCTCTGTATTCCAGGGAGATAGAGATCGATCCATTGTCCGGGTTTCCAGGTGAGGTGTTTGAGAGAGAAATTAGATGCGGGATGAAGAGGTGAAAGATAAAAGAGACGCGTGGTGTAGTTTATGCTTGTCACTTGTGTGAGGGTGAAGTTACGAAGGGACTAGAGGGATGATCAATCAACATTCAAAACTTTTCTTTCTGTTTGAGGGAGAGGGGGCGCGATATCCAAATGGGAGGAGCTTGAAGAGAAGATAGATAGTTTGGAATATATGGAAATGTTATATACTTACTTCATCCCTTGGTTCTGTCGCCGTCCGTTCCATGTGGCTTAGATATTGCTTTATGTCATTTCCATCTTTTCCCCCACCATCTGTTGTAATTCGCTCTCTTCCCATTTCTTTTCGATTAATATTCTCCCCCCTCTGTTCTTTCCCCTTCAACTTAGAACCAAGCTTGTCCTCCTTCAGACTCGTGATCCTAGACCCCGAAACAACACTCCGAAGGAAATCCAATCCAATGTTCAGTGGCGGCTGTACTCTGGATTCTGAGAATCTTATGAATATTCTTCGTGTGTGCCGGAATAGATGATTACGAACAATTGAATTCATTTATTCGGAATATCACTAGAAGCTCGGAAAAATCCAAGATGTTACAGTGAAGACCGGATGTCGCAGTATGGAAGCATGATGAGATGAAGTCGAGGTACATGGCTTAGTAAGCATACCAGATCCTGGAGTCATAGATACAATTGTGGTAATATGATTACAATATGTAGGTTTTGGTTTCCCTTTCGCTATAGACAACTATATGTGCTTTACTTATTTGGAGATTTCTCGACATATTGAGTACCAAAAAGAGATGATTTATAACGACATCAATATCAAGAAGTGTTCGAAAATTGTGGCTGAATCATGGCTTAATTTTGTTGTGGCTAATCATTCCCGCGGAGACCATCTCAATCTCAACCTCAACCTCAACCTCAACCTCTCTACCTCTCTACCTCCTCTTTTTAATCAACTCTAAGACGCAAATTTTTTTTGGCTAATACTCCCATTAATAGCAACCACTTAGCATTTCGAAACGAAACCCCCAGAATTCAACAACGGCTTCCTCGACAGGTTACGTTTACGTTGGTTGCGGATTGCCTAGCTTTTACACATTGGGACTCAGATACAAGGTTATTCTATATCATTCTAGTGATGAATCTGATGCCGGTATTAAGTTGAGAGTCCCGGACAAGAATAAAGAGGAGGAAGAGCTAGAAATGGGAGATGGGGGCGCTTAGAAGCGTTTGTTTATGGGGTTCTAGTATTCGAAGAGGAATTGAGAATATGGGTTCGGTAAATGGGGGGATAGTAGTCGATATGGAGGCTTGATGTTGGGAAAAGGCGAGATCAAGAGGAATAGAGAGTTCAATGTGGTCAAGATCTCGAAGGTGAATTAAGAGAGAGGAAGGTTTCGATGGATTCTAATCATAGGTACTTAAGAGGATCTTTTTCCTGAATCAGAGGAATGGACTTTGAAGAGTGATGTACTGATACAATGCGAATCGGGACTTATGTTTGTTCTAGTTTCCCGCTTGATCTTCAAATGTTGCACCTCTATCAAATGAGAACACAATAAATAAGATTAAACTATGTCTGTGCTCTCACACCCCTTTCAGAAAGAAGTATAAGGCGTACGTATCATGTTCCTCTGATAGTGAAACAACGTTCGTGCATCTCTTAATCCGATCTAATGATCGTTTTTCGATGAATCTGGTCCCGCTTATTATTACATTCCAGCTAGTAGTCATCACTTGAATCATAGGATTTGACATTAGCTTTTGTTTTTCTTCTAGAAGCAAGTGTTAAAACCAATAAATATATTATCAATATTTAAAAAAGAAATAGTGATTTCGAGGGCAGATGCTGAGAAATGGTATATCAGACAGCATTCAAAATGATTCGTAACGAGAGTTATCCTCCCAATGATCCATCAATATCAAAAAGTAGTGAATCACCCTCAAAGTTCAATTCATTCATTTGTTCATGTCAATATTAACATTACGGCACATTCATAACCCCGACCCAACGTTAGAACACTTATAAACAACCACAGTGCCAGAAATATCTCCCAGGCCATCGGTGTTAGAACCAACTTCCCCATCAAACCAAAAATACAAAACAGCACCAGAGACTACAAAATGACATACGCCGCCAAAGTCTTAGCAATCCCCGAACTCCTCGAACAGATCTTCTCCCACCTTCCTCTCCCCGATCTCATGATCCGTATCCAGAGCGTGAACAAGCATTTCCACACCTTAATAACCACCTCTCCTCTCCTCCAACACAAGCTGTTTTTCTCCTCAACCAGAAATCCATTTCTATCCAATCGTTTCAATACCATCATCCCCAATCCTCTCTTGTACCCTTCATTCCACGCCTACATCTCTTCCTCTCGCAAAACATGGATCACGTCTCCGGAGCTCCGACCATTAGAGCTCGTTGAATTAGGGGTTGGAAGAAGGGATATGATACGAAGGGGATTCAGGTGGGAAGATGCGAGTTGGAAAAATATGTTAGTGTGTTTACCACCGGTCAAGGAATTAACGATCCATTCAATATTTGGGCCATGGGTCATAAAAAGCGAGACTGGAGTTCGAATGGGGATGTTGGATTCGAAATTGCTCAGGGATGTGTGGGGGAGTCTGGATGTGCAAGGAGAGGAGGGTCTTTTGAGATGTGGAGATGCGGAGAAGTAAAGGCAGGGGCTTTAAGGGCCTTCAGGGGGGTTTGCGCACTGTCCTGGAAGGAACGTCCTTGGAAGGCTCGTTTAATATTCACGCCTTTGGGAATGTTACCTGCTCATGAAAGGGGAATCAGCAAGTTTTGTTAAGGGAGCGATGTGAAAGAGCAAGTCTTCAGTGAGAAAAACAAGATTCTGGACGCATTGAGAGAATGTAGTACGATGCCTTGGAATAGAAAGTTCGCGAAGTAATACTTGCACTCGATATATAATCAATGTACACATAGTATTGCCTGCTGGCAGGTAACAGCTGACAGGTGACATCAAGCGACGGGTATCGAAGGAACGGCGATGTCATTCCAGATTCCGAGAAAGGATAGTGTGAGATTGATAATCCATATTTGTTCGTGAACCTTTATTAAGATTGACAACACCAATAACATACACTGTCCAATGACACGACGTCGTGAGACCTTGTTTCTCGTAGTTTCAGGTGATAGCTTGCACAATATTTTCTTTTGTGAATACTACCTCGGCGCCACCCGTTTCTGTAGAACCTCACTTGAGTAAGACCGCATCGGGCATACCGATGTCATTTCATTTCTAGAAAATAAAAAACAATGATTGTTAAAAAAATGTAGCTAAAAAGATAATACCGAGGTCGAAAAATAAACCGAGAATTATGTTTCAGTCTGTATGTTCCACTGTTACGTTACCATTCTATTATTAAATTCTCGATCTGCATTATGTAGGTATCTACCTACTCTAGCATCCAGAGAGAGTGTGGTTTCCCCACAGATTCACACAAAGTACAGAGTCGTTGTGGTTTCCGTCGAAGAGCTTGGATCATTTGTTACACAGAGCTCGTATTTTGGGGTTCGTATTTGAAGAAAGGACGATGGCTTGGCGCTGCATATGTAATCGAATACGATGGATCGTGCTTGCTGTACTGTAACATCATAACGACCTCGGAGGTTCTTTCTTTTTCTTGCCTTGAGTGTGGTTGTTTTTAGTATTTAATTCAAGGTCGTTCGCTTGATGAAAGCCATTCAACCATCATTGTTTTATCAACTTATCATCATCCACTTCACATCAACATCTCATCAATTCTCAACCAATATGCACTTCTCAAAACTTCTTGTCTTCTCCGCTGGAGCCATTACTGCAGGTCTAGCGGATCAGTTCATGGTTCCTACTCCATGGTATGTCCAAAAAATCAGTATTGGAAACATTAGACACGGTACCGGCGGCTTGTAAGTTCTTTTCCCAAGGGCCTCCACCTTCAGATGCTAACCTGAGAAACTAGTTGGTCATTCAACTTGATTGACACACCCACTCCTGCTCCTCAAGGTCTCAATGTAACATGTAGTTATTCAAGTCCAACTACTTATATATTCGCACTCGATGGTGCTCCAGTCGATGCACCCTGCAGTGGTAATCCCAATGTAACTTTCAGTCTATATCCTGATGGCGATCATTTTACATTCAATATCACGCATTTGTATGGAAATTGCGGAACGTAAGTCTGGCCTGGTCTTTGAAGTGCTGAAGTCGTAGACTAACGATTTTTTGCAGTGAGGATAGCCCAACTCCAGTGAGCAAACTCATTTTCCCCGGAATAATGGTTGGGGAAATATCACTGACTTTTGACTCTTTAGTGCAACGACAGTGGAACTTGGAAATTCAGTTGGGATGATGTGAGAGGACAGGAGTCTGATGTTCAGAATAACTTTGGACAATCTGGAAGTTTCACCCGAGACTCCATTTCCATGTATCCAATTCGAGCGATACCCAGCGAGAAATGCGAGTTCTGTTGATATTGTTTAGGACGGGGGTTACCAAGGAAGCGAGTAAAATAAAAGGATTGCATCGGGTTTTTAAAGGGGGTATCTTAGCATTGGCGAATTTTTTTTTAGAGATCAATAGAACTTATTATCAACAATCAAGCTGCCCACTTCCATTTGAGTGCCTTGAGATATCGGTAGCCGGAACACCTCGTTCATAAGCTTTGCCCTACTAGCGATGAAGGATTGAATCAAATAGAGCCCAGAGCTCAATACCACTGAGACAGTAGTATATTGACATCAGCTTGTAATGATAGCATATAACAGCGCACTGTGTTAAAGAATGGCTTCGTCATAAAGATTATGCCCAGCCACCACCAACTTAAACAAAAGCTTCTTGAAAAGCCGCAGCCCAACTTAGCTTGTGAAATGGTAGTGAGATGGCGTTCTCAAAACCAAAATTGGTCAAATCCTACCACACTTCATCGAATTGATCATGATACCCATTCGAAACTCCACCACAACCATCACAAGGGATAGATATTCCATATGAACACTTCCCGCAATCCTTGCAATGCCAGTCTCTCCAGTCGTTACATTCATCACAAACGGAACAATGAACAGTACTAGTAAATTCCTCCCATCCACCAGAGCAGAAAGAGAAATAATACCCACCATCCTCAACAAATGCTTTTTTGAACAACTTCATCCGAATAGGTTTCCTCTCTGCTTCAGTCTTTGCCTCGAGCCACTCTTCACCAAGCTGTTGTATTTTCGGATCAGAACCATCGTAGAATACTGATCCTTGAGGCGCATCGTAATATTTCTTTTCATCGACTCCCATAATGTCACTTCGTAATTCCTCTTGTGTAAATGCGGAATCGAGATCCAGATCAGGCCCTTGTGCTTTCATCCAACTCGCAAAACAATTTGTAGCGCGAAGTCTCGATTCTCCGAAGAAGAGGGCAAATTTGTTCAGATAATTGGCACACGAGGCACATTTGCAGTTTGGACCACAACTGAAAGAATTCTTGGAGCATTCGCATCTACCGTTTGTGCAACCAGCCTTACATGAGCAGGAGAATGTTTCGGAGATACCGCGCTGTTTGAGCTGTGAAAATGTCAGCAGGTTCTCAGGATGTTCCGAAAATAGTCGCATCCTCACTTCCGTCACTCTTCTGTTTTTCTTCGAAGCTTCGTGTTCCCAGCCTGAACCCTCATCATCACTCTCCTCCCGATTGCTGTCATCGCCAACAGCGCGGTCCGCTTCAGAAATAGAGACAGGGTCCGGTTCAGGGTCTGATTCGGAGGGAGCTTTATCCAGATGTTCCATCTTCTCATGCTCCAAATCTACCACATGAGCTATCTCGGGATGAGAAACATATGCTTGAACGAGAATGGTACGAAGCTGCGATTCGTTTAGATCATGAACCAGCTTGTTTGCTCTGAATAAAGCAGCCATGGATGCTTGTGGATTTAATTCCATGTCGTTGGCGGTCCTATCAATTTCAGTAGATCCTTCTGTTAATGGTACTTCTTCCTCTGCCTTTCTTTTATTAAGTGAAGCCATTTGAAATTTAATTCTAGCAGATGTATAGCAAAGTCCTTCGATGCAGACGAATTATCACGAAGATTGTAGTCGATTTTGAAGTAAATTCTAGAGATGTGAAGACGCGTTTCGAATTAGTGAGGACACGCGAAAGCACGAGGAATTCCTGGTGCATAAAATCATGATGACTAAGCGTACCCCTCCCTCTCAAAAGCAGAAAGGGGGGCTTCTTTGTTTGTTCGTCCTCACATCGATTCAAGAACATCCGAAGCCATATTCTCGACGTTGTTATCCACGAATATGTATGATCTTAAGAATCAACTCAAAACTTGCTCATTTGCCAACGAGTAGCTCTCCTGTTGATTTTGGTAAGATGATAGGAAAGGCAGGGAAGGAAATGCTTCCAATTTCTGATCTATCACATTCCTATCCTTCGTCTCGCGTGTTCACGCGAGACGCGTTAAGTATTTACTTTTCTTATGCCACAGATATACCTATATCTCCTTTCGATTCCTTCTGTCTTCTATAATCGTTATTGTTTCCATTGCATGTTACTTCCATTGTATATCAAATCTTTACAGTTGTAGACATGGTCTCCAGTCGATCAAAGGCCGGTGCACCTCAGACCTAAAAAAGACGAAAGGTTCGGTTCACTACACCCAGTGCCAAAACTATGCAAGAGTTATTGCGGAACTTCAAGCCTTCGCAATTACGGAAAGTTATTAACGAGGCATTGAATAATGGCAATGTTACCAAATGCATACGCGATATTCATGCTCGATTGTCACGAGAACTATCGATTGAAAACCATTCCGAGCCATTAGTTGCGGGCCGAGTACCAGTTGATGATGAAGTTCTTGAGAGTATTAAGAAATCCCCAATAAAATTGAGGCAGTGTGCTCCCGTGTCAGCACCAAAGAGCCTGTGCGACTGCCGCTAATGGTAACCTACCCACCCCGAGAAGTTCCTGGGAACCGAAAGAAGTATGACGGCATGTCTCCAATCTCACGAGAAATCTCAAACTAACAACATCTTATTAGATTCCAATGACGCCAGAGCCTTGGATGACCCCCGAGCCACAACCCAATGCTCAACCATCTCCTCTTCCAGAAGCCGAACAATATATCCCTCCACCAGTTCAATTTACAACCTGTAATTGCCGGTCTGGATGCATTCCCACCCGCTGCAAATATTTTAAGTCCGGACGAGGCTGTTCACCCTTGCCTTCCTCTGGCTGCAAATGCGATTCTTGCGCTAATATGCTCAATGACCTATCTGTCTTTTTCGGATCCCCAAAATCCTCCGATTCTCCTGATTGCAGCTAGTCCCGACTTTCTAAAATGGATTCGAAAAGAGTCGAGAAATGGAAGATTCGATTTGATCCATCCCGATACAACAGAAGAATTAAGAAGCATGTTGATGGGTGTGGAATATGGCGATTTGACATCTCCACCCCAATTCCCCGCTTTCTCAGGAAAACTCGGAGGCATCAGAAAAGCATGGATAAGGCCTGATACAACGGATGAAGAAAGAGAAGATGTGAAGAAAGAGCTATTTAAAGAAGCGTTCGGTGTCGCAGGACCAAAAGATACAAAGAATGATTATTGGTGTTTTTGTAAGAATGAATGGAAACAGACTATTTTGTGGGAGTATTGTACGAAGTGCGATGAGTGTAGAGATACGAGGGAGCGGCATTGTGAGGAATGTGGGAATAGGAATATTAGGAAGGGGTGTGAGTGTCAGAAGGGCGCTAAACGAAGGAAATTACATCAAGGAGCTACTTGCGCCGTCGTTATTTCTCAATAATACATGGAAATGTGTTGGAGAGGAGAATTTGGTCCGGGGAACTAGGTGACTGGAAATAAAAGGGTGTTAATTGATACAGCTAGGATCTGTAACTAAACGCCCTCTAATGATCTGTAGGATTTGCTTGTTACTCTATTATTGAGACCCAGAGTTGGCGGTAAATAGACTGTTGATGGGCATCTAAAGAATATAGAAGTTCAGGTGCTTGGTACTGATAGAGAGGTAGTAATACTAGCAATGTATTATCATTATTAAGACCTTAGATGAACATAATCATCGTTTATATCCGTTATGTGCCGTGAGCTCGTCTATCCGGATCCTCTCCCTCCACACGAAAAAAATGTAGATTCTCGAAGCTATGCCTATGCCGAATATTCCATCCTTTTTCCCAGTGCCTGAATTTCCGTAGACAAAATCAAATATCATAAGTCACAGATCTGTAAACTTAAAAGCGTGTTATTCATTTGGTTGACATCTCAATTGAAAGGCATGTTATAAACACGCATCCCTTCGTCGGTGAAAGTACTTCGTATGCGCCCCTTCCTTCCATATCTCGTCGATCCCCTTCCTCCTTCTTTCCTCTCTTGCACATTTCTTACATGACTACCGCTTTTATTGTAAATGAATGAACTTCAATTAATCAAAACTCAAACACCTTTAAACCTCATACTACATACCATATCGTCTTCCGGAAACAAAAGAACCCGTTGAGACTTAATTGACAGGAAACACCAATTCAGCTTTGGGTTATCGCTACTATTCAATTCGACAATTATATAAACCTTTTTTATATAAAGTTAATGAGTTGTTGAAAGTGCTAGTTAAAGTCTGACCATTGGAGGCTTGAGAGGTTGGAATGATGTTTACACGCAGGTATCAATTACCGCTCACCCCCCCAGAGAAGATCATTATTCCAACCGAATCACATTTCACATTGCGAGCTCAAAGATTTGAAAGTTCGATCTTCGATAGCTTTGAAGATTTAGAGTGTTTGTCGCGTGCTTTATAAACCTTAAAACGTCACCATGAAGATGCGAGATAGAACCGCCAGCTAGGTCGAGCTGGCCTGGTGCAAAATCAGCCCGATAATGGTTGTTGGCCGTCACATCATAAGGAAACATGAGTGCCATTCTCTGACCAAGTAAGACGCGGAGGGCTTTCATTTATCGTCGTTGCCGTTGATATCAGAGCATTTCCATTGTCGAAAACTGTATCAATCAATCCGAGCACCGAGCATAAGACCCCACAGCCCGAACCTTTCCCGGGACTATTTTCAATACACGGGAAAAATTATATATTTAAACAAGCGCTCGCACCTCAACAACGAAGAAAAGTCTTCGTGGCTCAGTTGGTTAGAGCGTTGGTCTCATATTACTATGTGAGGTGGTTGTTAACAATCACTTTAGCCATCCAAAGGTCGAGAGTTCGAGTCTCTCCGAGGACAATTTGTTTTGGCTTTTGAGAGCCTTTTTGCATATTGGAGTGTTGACAACGATGAATCTTGTATGTTCACACACAGCGTGTTAGTTGTTGGCTGGAATATTTTAGTGATTGGTGACGGGGAAAGAATTTGAACACAATTTTGGGGGGGGGGGGTGAGGGGGTCTCTGTGCTTCATTCATTTTCCCAAATTTTGACATCCTCGTCAATCAAGAAGACTCTTTCAACAACATCAATCAAATCACATCACTCTAATAACAGACTACTTATCTCACTTATTCACCACCCACTTAAACAAATGCCGTGATCAATAGTTGGGTAAGCCATGTCTACCGGTCTACAGGTTTCAACATTATAGACACAGCCCCAAAGTTCACGCACGGCATGAATACCATACCTACTCTACCTTGATATTGCGAGTTTGAGATTAATTCCAAAATCTGGGTCACAATAAAGTTTGGTGAATCGTGATTTTTTTCGTTTGTGTCAGAAAGGGAGATCCTACATTTTAAGCGTCAGGGTTGCGACGATAGTTGTGATGAACGAAAATGAACGAGCAGGGCATGGTAAGTTTATTGTAAAGTAACGGTAGGGAAGAAAGAAGGTCGATTAACAAATTCGAAATGCTTGTTTGGAGATATAAATTCTTATTTTTTGGTGGGTTTTAGATTTGAGATTGATAGACATTTATTTCTAGTTACGCTGGCTGGCATTGGTTTAAATGGAATGATGATGATGATGATGATGATGATGATGAATTTCATTTACCCCTATTTTTCTTAGTGGTGAGCACTGAGAACACGAAAGCCTTTCTTTCGTCAATCGGTAAAATCGCGTAATGGGATCGATATTACGATAATCCGCTCCCTACTTACTGCACATCGTAAAGTAGCATCTCAACCAAAAAATAGTGATGGGGTCTAGATTTTTGAATTTTGGTAGCTAATGTTTGCTAATGTTTTGAGTGGGGTTTATGGGTTTATGGATGTCGCTGGTGGTGCCAGTGGGGTTTCTTAATTGGAGATGAAACGTCTCCCCCGGGGGTCTGAGATGGATGAAATGATTGGATTGAGAAAGAGAAAGGGAGAGAGGGAATCAGGAGAAGTTGTGTTTGGAAAGGGAAAGATCGAATCAAGATCGGCTTGCTATAAATATCTGAACACTGTCTGATTTGAGAGGTGTCAAGTTCAGATGTTCCATATCTTCTGATTCAGCTGTGATGTGGTGTATTTAATCTCTGAGGCTTAGAGTTTAGTAGTGTACATATCAAACACGAAACTCTTTTGTGGAAAGGACGAGCGCGAGCAGACTATCAGGTAGACTCTAGAGTCCAGATGGATAGAATAGGACCTCTCTGGGCCCCTTTCTCATCTGAATGTTTGCCGCGTAACGCTTTCAGGAGGGGTAGTTGGTAGACCGAATTTGGGTGGTGACCACGAGACCGGTAATGAAATGGCTTTGCGAGGGATTTGGATGGTGTGATTATTAGTGATGGATTTGATCAATATTATATTATTTGTATTAGACGGTATTCTAAGCAAAATCCATTGAATTTCTTGTCTAGTCAATACGAGAAAATATCGATGCTAAAAGTATTGAACCTATTTATGGAAAATAATAATAATAATGATCTATTGAGTTAAACCTTAAAAGGGAAACAAAGCACCACGGACAAGATGTCAAGTCCAAAGTCTTTGGTTCGTAGAAGATCTCTAGAACGATTGGCGAATATTTCTATAAAGTCGTCGTACAACATATTTTTAGTCTTTCCGATGGGAGTAATTTAGATGCCGATTAAGGTTTCAGGGGCAGAAAATCATGAAGACTGATAGGTTGATTAAAAAGATGGTCGACACGAGATGTGGCTTGAGGGATGAAAAAGAAAGTGTTTATCAAAATGTGAGGGTTTGAAAATTGGTCGATGGAGGAGGGTTCATTGGCCTCGAAAGAATCATCATCGTTGGTTCACCAGTTGTAACTGGTTGTGAGTGATGTAGGTACCTATTCTTGTTGTTGTTAGATGTACCTAGGTAGATGGAATGATATTCTCCTGTTCTCCTATCCTATCCCCCTCCACATTATATGATATGATAAGAATTTCATTCATTCCTATCTTCTCTTGAATCTCTTCCCATCTCTCTCTATCTTCAAGCTTCTCATGCGAGTACCTACCTACACTCAATGATAAACTAACAAACATTTCATAATTCACATATTCATATCATTCATTCCCTCCACCACTTCTACTCTCATCTCATGATAGGAGACTTTTACCATTCAACCGACCCAATCATTCAATTAAGAATTAATTAATCAATTAATTAAATCAATTGCCTAATACTTTCATACCCTCCGATTCATCAAGATTTCATCCCGTGCCTCCATACCTCCTACCAAAATTGATATTGAATAGGAAGAAAGGAAAGGAGAGGAAAGGAAAGGAACGGTTGATTTATTATTCATTCTTACTCGTCGTCAATTCATCCATCCATCCATCCATTCGACCACCCATTCAATCACACCACAACCAATTCAATACTACATTCTTTTCGTTCCAGAACATTAAAGGCTTACCTAGGTACGGTACAGCTAAGGGGGAAAAAATACCCGACAACCAGTTACCAACCACACTCTTTTCCATATCAATTGGAGGAAACTTCACCGTCAGCCATTCACAAAGCTTCTTCTTACACATTCGTTCAACCACCTTCCCGGAAAAGATTCCATCGAAGGTATCCCGTCCTTGGTGGTGCATATGCAATACATATAGCTACTGCAATACAATATACCACTACATCTCCCCACTCTTCCCAACCTCTTCATCCAAGCTATTCCCCGACCTTGATAACAACACGTCGAAGATACAAGGATCTGGGGGATTGACTCTCAGATATCTACTTCCCCATCACGAATTCAACCATTCACGCTTCGTTGTTCTACCCAGGATTTACCTTTTTGCGAATCATTGAGAGTTTGGAGGAATTAACTTTACTTGTGGCTATCATACTTTATGCAATCCAGTCTTCAATTCGCCTTCCAGTTTTGATTTCACTCTTCCCTACACCTTTGGGAAATCTGCCAACACTTTTATTGTCTTACGCTCGCTCAAAGGATATCGAGAAACTTCTCGTTGATCCTCGGATAAATATAACAATTGCTGGCTTGAAATAAATATTTTCTTTGTTGTACGAAAATCAACAATTAAAATACTCAAGTACCTTCCCTTCGATCCCGAACAATCCGCATACTGCAACATACACGAACAATTCCAAGAAAGTAATTCACTATTTTCCAACATAAACCGCCAATATGAACGTCGGCAAGAAATTTGGTAGAGTCAAGCAATGGGCTGGAGAGAAGATGGGACAAGAGTCCAAGACTGAAGTTTCGGATGAATTCAAGTCTTTGGAGGGAGAGATGCAAATGAGACATGAGGGTATGGTCTGCCAAACATCGATTCATGAAATATTCTAATATCTACCAGGAATGGAAAAGTTACAAAAATCCATGACGATTTATGTCAAATCACTTTCGAAGCGAAATGAAGGAGATGATAGAGAGAAGATCTTGCCAGTAGCATTCATGGGACAAACAATGATACATCATGGAGAAGATTTCGAACCGGATTCCGAGTTTGGAAATTGCCTCATTGGTAGGTAGATCCCCCGAGGGTATTCGAGAAAACGTCTAATGAGAATATAGCTATGGGTAGAACAAATGAGAGAATTTCGAGACAGCAGGATACATATGTTGTGGACGCAACTTCGAGTTGGCTGGAATCCTTGGAGAGATCTTTGGCTCAAATGAAGGAATATCAGGTTTGCATAATGTGCCATGGTCCAGATACGCAATATCTAATTTTTCAAAGTCTGCCAGGAAGAAGCTCGAACAAAGACGATTGGCCTACGACGCCTCCCTTTCCAAGATGCAAAAGGCAAAGAGAGAAGATTTTAGGGTCGAGGAAGAACTCAGATCACAGAAAGCGAAATATGAAGAATCTAGTGAGGATGTTTACAGAAGGATGCAAGATATTAGAGAGGCAGAGGCGGAAAGTGTTCAAGATTTGGGGGCATTTCTGGAAGCCGAGCTTGAATATTATGACCGTTGTCGTGATGAACTTTTGAAATTGAAGAGAGAATGGCCAGCTGCGTAAGTTATTATTGATATACGCGAATTTTTCGGACTGACATGATATTAGACGAGGATCAGCAGCACAACAACCACGTCAACCTAGACGCCCAGAAGCACGACCTCGTTCAAACACAGCTCATTCATACAGTGAGAGATACTCCACATATGAAGAACCTATCCCAGAGCTAGAAGCTCCACGTCCATCTATCCGATCCAATACTCCTCGTGTTAACACAACTCGAGTTGCCTCAACATCAGGAATTGGTAGAAGAGAGGATCGAAGAGAGGAATATTCTCCTCCAAGTTCCCCACAACGTCCATCAATTGGTCGATCATCCACATTCCAAGGCCCAACAACTCATTACCGCGAATCTCCTTCCTCGAATCGTCTTAATTCTCTTCCTCCACCTTCAGATGCTGGTTCTTTACGCGCATCTTTAAGACCAACTGCCAGGACTAATATCATTTCAGCTGATTTGTTTAATGATCCGAGTGATGATTCGACTCTTAATAGCAATAGTCCAGATAGATCATATGGTGCAAGATCAGTTAGTCCAGCTACTAGTCATGGTAGTAATTCTACGCCAAACTCGAGAAGAGCTCCACCACCTCCTCCCAGTAGAGCCAAGAAACCGGCTCCTCCTCCTCCTATGAAGAAAGCGGATATGACTTCAGTTAGTGTCAATAGTCGTTATTAGGGGATGTGATTATTGTTTGAGCGGTAGTACATACATAACTTGAACATCTGTCGTTCGGTATTTCAGACGATTATGTTGTTCACTTCTTTGCACATACAATTCTTTTTTTTGTCATTCCTTTCTTTTGTCATCTTGTTGGAGTGAGAAAAATGCTGTGTATGGATAAGCAGAGATCGTTTCCATTCAGTAAGGATAATGGGATAAGGAGAAATTGTAGGAGTAAAACAAAGATCGAGTTTTTCAAGAAGTACAAAAAATACCATTGTAGTTCAGGGTTGTTTTAAATTGATTTGGTCTGTTCACTTGTTTGTCTTTTCCGGGCGTTCTTTTTGGAAGAGAGGGAATAGGAATAGGTTATGGATGGATTTGAAGGGCTGAACTGGAGAAGGAAAATTGGAGAGTGTGCGCTAGCTGGGATAGTGATTGATTGCTAAGATGGTCATGAGGGAAAGCGGTATATGGAATCACTATGCCTCAGTACGGAGTATACATACAAACTGAATTGAGGAGATAAATGATACGTAGAGAACAGGGGGTTAGTGGATGAAACGATGGTAGTGTGATGACATCGAATAGCGAAAAAATACGGGGACTTAGGTATAGAATAGTATTTTATGGATTGAGTTTCTCCAATTTGTGTTTTGCTGGAAACTTATTTCTGTGTCCATGATTCTTTTGTAATATCGAGGTTAAGAACCTCTGGGTTCGAGATGTATTCATACGATGTATGTGTGCATTTCAACTCATTCATACCGGAAATACTCATGTCAGGTGACTTATGTTATCAATGGTAGCGCAGCTGTAGAGATAGATAGAGGTTTGGAATATATTATTATGGGATAGGTTGGTGCGGGTTACTTTGTATTGTTAAAGCGATAGCTTCTCGATATAAAAATGTGAAAAAATGTATGAAAATTGGGTTAATTCTGCTCTGGATGCTGTGTATGGGTATGATCACGTATACGGCGTACAGTTGAGCAAACCATTTGTTTATATGGAATTAGTATATCCTCAAAACCAGAGCACTACCCTCTATACATTTTGAGACGGTTCGGACTGTTCAGAGAATTTTCTGATAGCCTTGGTGGCTGAATGTGGCTGTGCGGCTTAGAAATTTGGATCGACAAGGCTTCTTGGAAAAGATCATCTCAAAACGCACCACATTGACATCTCCCATCTTCTACCCTCTGAACGCCATCAAAAACGCGAGGAGCCAAAGCAAAACGCCTTTCTGGTACTAGATGTGGTAGAACTCGTGGAACTCCGTTTGCGCATACAAATGGTACACGTAATGAGACTTTCGAAATATCTGTTCCTACAACTGAATCCAACAACCAAAATCACATGCTGCAAAAATCAGAATCAAATTTTTGCATTCCTTATAAGGAATCACAACATCGGAGTTTATCATTACTCACCCTGCTCATTGGCAGTCATGAAGCCATGATTTGATTTATATCCATACTGTAGTTCTGTATTGATCATGAGTCTTCACAGAGTTGAAATCATGAACTTTTGGTTTTGAGATGTGTGCATGTCGTATATCTGTCTGTGTGATTAATGAGGAATCATGAATCTGGAGTCAATTCTTACTCCTTTGCTTGTTATTAGTCATGAAATACTGGGGTTGAAGGATATTCATACTTCATTCCTTTATGAATCATGAAATATCATGTAATTCATTTTAAAAACAGTCATTATCTGGTCATATTGAGATATATTCATACTTCATTCCTCTATGAATCATGAAATATTGTGTATTTCGGGTCACAACTCCCATGTTCTGAGGCATATTCATACCAAACATTTGTATTAATCATGAGGAAGCATGAACTTGACAAAAGAAAAATGGTCGATTTGGTACCTCGATATGCGCTTAAATAGGTTAGGATGTCCTCCTTGGAGAGACCTTCTTTCTTCCTTGTGCATGCTCTAATTTGAAGAGGATATCGTGATACCAGATATTTCTTGTGAATAGGAGATACAGTTGAAGATCGTGCTGTTTAAGATCATACATATTGCCATCACATATTCGTACTCTCACGCAATTTTTGCTCTCAATTTTCAGAACGCCATACAAGAACCGTTTTTTCGCACCTCGAAATTACACTTTCATCAATTACACCATCGCCTCCTTACACTTTTTCGTTACATACTCTACTATCATACACTCGATACAAAAACACAAATACCACTCTCGACAAGCCATACAATCATTTATTTTTAAGACCATCCACAAGTTGTTTCTGACTGCGACGCCGAAGACTTCTTATTATTCTTAACCAACACGATTGAAAATAATTGATTAATTTGCTGTCAAATCAAAACTTCATTCTCCATCGCTGCCTTATGTTCACTTTGAGCTTTTCAGTATTTCGACGTTTGGTTACTTGAAGGTCGGGATTTTTAGTACTCGTCAATAATGCGTACCTCACGTTCCTCTCGTCATAGTGGCCACACATCACGTTCAACCCGTGGCAGTGGCAGTGGCAGTAGCCGCACTCGTCGCCATAATCCCCCTCCGCCCTCGTCCCAGTTCCCGATATCGCACCCCGAAAATATCGGACCTGGTATATAGAAATTCAAGACGTAGCGGTCTTCTTTGTATATGGCTTGCGCCGCCAGGATACCTTGACTCCTGATAAAGTTTGTGGCCGAATGGCGACCGGAGGTTGGGAGGCTTTAACAGATTTGATGAATGAGCTGATCGCGATTAATAATTATCGGTATAAACCACTGAATGCTAACTTGTTGCGTTTCAGGATCCGGTCATCATTTGAACAAAGAGCACTTAAGCAGCTTAAAATGACTTCAGACTTACCAATAATGCCATCTCGAAAGTGGATCCGCAAAGAATTCTTGGACATCGTTTTAAGCTACCCTACACTAGTTCCAAACCCCCTAGTCATAGCAGCCTACATATCTGCTTCAACCACGCCTGATATGTGCTGGTTGTGGGGAGGCCTGGAAGTACAAGGTATTAAGGAAGCAGCACAAGCGATAAAACAGCATAACGATTATAAGAATGGCATTAGGTCTAGCCCGCCGCTCCCAGCAGAGAGGTTCTTGAAAGGGCCAAATTTTGTTCCAGCAAACCAAAGTGCATGGTCTTTGGAGACTTATAATGCCGTTCGAGCACAAGAGCCAGATCATCGCCCAGCAACTCAACAACAGGTTGGTCAATCATCTAGTGATTACCAGGTCAGCTCTTCAGTTAGTCAAGCATCGGCTATTCAACCATACGGTACTCAACAGGCTGGTGGTTTCACGGGTGGCTATTCACAGGGTTATGCAAGTGAACAGCAACCAGCTTATCCTGCAGCTTATCCTGGTCAACATAGTCAGTATTAAGAAAATCGGGGCAGTTCTTCAGATAGTCAATTGTGGGCTATGCAACCTTCTACAGGTCAAACTGTGTGAACAAGGGTATTCACTTCAAAGGAATGACTTCAATACAATGGCTACTGTATCAAAGGGAAATAAGCGAATGCGAAAGAGACTAGCTCTTTC